>JAMZAV010003822.1:0-61733 GCA_024449915.1 Sweltsa coloradensis
GGGGGGAAAATTTGAGGCAAAGGGAAAATCTATACAGTCGGCGAGTGTTACGTCAGCCAACAGATACGCAGTTCGCCTTTGCTCGCCCCCCTCGTTCCCCAGGGACGTTGTCAGATCAGAGAGGAACGGAACATGTTGCAGACACAGCAAGGTAAAAAGCAAGGTTTCATTTTCTACTTGATTTCTCTTTACAATATTACCCTACCCCTTTTTAATTTCTTTAGTTTTCCTTCAATATTTTTGCATTTATGTACCTAATTTGCAAAAAAGCGTAAGATTGTATTTCACTTGCTTGTGTACCCTTGCCCCATTGTAGCCTACTGAAATGAGGGGGGCTGGCGTTGTAGTCCATGCTTTCAATGTCTTCCACAATACTACCCTGCAAGTTTTTTTTCTCGCAGTTCATTTAAACATTATTGCTTGTATCTATTTTTTTTGCAAAAAAACTGAAATTTTAATTTATAAAAACACCCAAATGTAACTTCAAGAGTGTCACGGGCAGGCGTTCTTATAGTTTGAAAACCCTTTCCAACATCTTTCCACGTTTTCCTGAAAGGCCTATTATTTTTTTTTTTCCCCGCATGTTCAGAAATGCGTTTTTTTTTTCATCGCAAATCCCCTCATTTAGCTATATTTCCTTACGTGACGGGCCCTAAAGTTGCAGTGGACTGCTCCTTCATGGGGGGGGGGGGGGTTTCCCAAATGCTTTTGCGATGTTTTTTGGGGGGCTGGGTGGGATTTTATAATACGTAGGGCCCACTATTGAAAAACGTAGTACTTCGCTCCCCCCCCCCCCCTCCCCTACAAAACACGTAAAAAGCTTTGACCCCCCCCCCCCAAAACCAAAAGGGATTTTCCTTTTTCATGCTTATAGAACAGCGTGCACAATACCCCACAAAATGGTTTTATTTCATGTTGTGAAATAGAGTGAAATCTTTGGGTTTTCAAAATCAAATTTTTTTCTTATTAATTTTTCCGGGGAGTTAAAACGCCTTAAATGGTTTACGATAAAGCACTCTGTCATGTAGACCCCAGCCAGCCAGCCCTACGCCTATTTTGCAAGGTATTTTTGTTCGTATTTATAAATAGTAGGGCTTTTCCATAATATTTTCCCCTGCTACAGTCACCCCAAAAAGAAAGGGATCTTTGTAATTGTGTGTTTGGTGTAGAAATTTTTTTAATTTTTATCATCTAAAAATAAGCTCTTCCCCTTTCGCCTCGCATTTTTTTTCGTCTTGTTGGGAATCAAGTCAAAGGGAAAAGGAAAGTGAATGGTTTTATTGCATATTCGTCTAATCAGAGTCATGTTATTGTTATCTATCTTCTAGTCAGGAATGTGGCCCCTACCGCCCATGCTACCGCCAGCCTGTCGTGGAGGAGGGGGGAGGGGGAGAGCTCTGCGACATCTCCCTCGCCCCGGCTGACAGTGTACTAGGACGTCACAAATGGGGTGACGGCGGCTGGGATCAGCCTGGGGCTTTCTTCGCCAGCTGTCCAACAGCACGCCCCGACTGACAAGAGGCTAGGTGAGCAACATCACCTTATACCTTTGGGCCTTATACTTACAATTATGCAATTATTTAAAATTTTTATCATCTACTTGACTGACTTTCAAATAATAATGTGCCACATAAATATTTGATAGGAAGAAGAAAAACATTTTTTATATTTTTATTTATTAGTACCTATGCATTTGATTTTCACTCCTTTTGCTATGTGATATTCATGACTGATTTATAGCACCGTTACTAATTGATATTTTCGTTTAATTGGCTCAATACTTAGGTAGGTAGGGAGGTGTTGTCCAATGCACATAGGTAGGCCTACTGGCAGACCTGGGTAAGTTACTTTTGAAAAGTAAAGAAATTACATTACTCATTTCTTCAGCCAAAATGAGGGTGACCTAATCCTAAAGTAAAAACCGGGACACATGTACTTTCGTTTGTATGGACTTGCGTGGGCTAACCGGGGTCTGGGGCAAAGCCCCAGGCCGCCGGAGGCGGAAAATTTTTGGGTAATTTTTCCCCCAAGATAGCCTGTAGTGAGATCTAGACAGGTTTGGTTGGGGTTGGCCTTGCTTTGAGAGTGTGGTGCAAGTAGAAAAGTCAGGTCCCAGCAAATTTATAAATAGTCCTTTTTTAAAAGAATTGCACTCGGAAAACCGAATATTTTCTTGAAACGAACATTTCCGTTTCGGGTTTGGGCATAATGCTTCCTACTCACACGGCACAATATCACTGACAGACAAAACACAACCGAACAGTAGCTCAATCAGAGCGAGACTGACGAAAGTCACGAAACAACCCCGCGTGCACGGGCACAGTAGGATAGCCTCTGCCTAGGCTGTCCTCAAGGTTGCAACTTGCTTCTCGAGAGTGGAGTGGGTTGGGCCGTTGGCGGGGGGGCGAGCGCGCCTTTTGGTCGCGTCTCGCGTTGAAAGGGAAACTCTGTTGTCTGCTGCGCGAGGGGTTACCTACTTTTTAAAAAAGAACGGGGGCTTCGCGCTCAAAGAATACTGAAAGGGGAAAATTAACGAATTTCACGGAAAATAGGAGATTTTATTTGTTGTGACAAATCCGGGACAATTACAGTCCCGGGGTGGGGTCTCTCGGGACACCGGGACAGATACCCGAAAAACCGGGACTGTCCTGGGAAAACCGGGACGTCTGGTCACCCTAGCCAAAATTTTAACTAAATTACTATTTAGTTACTTTCCAAGAAAGTAATGGGAAAATTACGTTTTCTTTTTATGAAGAAAAGTAGTGAAATTACTTTCAAAAATTACTTTTTAATTCAAAAATGTATCTGACGTGCGGACGAGTATGACGGCAAGTGCTTGTCTACCGATGGCGGGGCTCAGACAGGGTGTTATCCACGCCCACACTTCAAAACCAGCGGATGCCTACCACAGAGATATTCTAGATATCGACGTATAGATGTGTAAGTAAATCTATAGATTACGCGGGTGACATCTATCAGCGAAATGTTGTTACTACACTACAAGTCTAACAATTCGACTATCGATTTATTTGACACAGACTTGAATGTTTGATGTCAAGTAGATAATTACGTCGTAAACCCGGCGCTCGTCATAGGCGGAAGTACCAAAAGTAAACATGGCTGGGTTCTAAATAAAAACTCGTGACTAAAAATGTCGGAAATGCCGCATGCACATGCACATTGTTCAAGCAGGCGAAACGTAGAAAGGCAGCAGGCGCACTGGCCCAGTGACTGATTTTGATACTCAAAGGCACGGGCCGCGCGGCAAAAGTAACGCCGTTACTTACGCCAAATTACAATGATAAAAGTAGTGAAATTACTCTTTCGTTACTTTGAGAAATTGTAATTAAATTACTGGCTCGTTACTGAAAAAGTAATTTCGTTACAGTAACGCGTTATTTTCCATTACGTTACTACCCAGGTCTGCCTACTGGGTTCGATTCCCAACTGCAGACTAGGTCAACGCAAACAGTTCTTGCAGAGATGTCACTCATTAGTTTTCATTATAAGGCCTTTGGCACCAAGACATGATTGTGATTGGCTAATTTTGAATTTGAATTTTATAAAATCATAACATTTTTATTTTGCTAGCTAAAGGCATCCTCTGCCCCCCCCCCCCCCCTACTAAACATTTTATTGCGTGATTCAGTTGATTATTTTTATTGTTTACAGCTACGCACCCCGCCCAGGACTAGCGCCACTCATCTCTAAGAAGGATGATCCGTCTGTACGTGCGACCTCAGAACGACTTCAATCAGCGTCGCGGAAATGGACTCCGGCTCCGCTTAAGATTTCATCAGCGTCAAAGTGCTTTGGTGAGTAAATTTATTCCTTTGCTTCTAGTGTAGGGTACATAACGGAAAATGAACTATACAACCTTATAGTCCTAGCAAAGGAAATACTACTACTAAAATGATTTTACTAGTTAGCTCCAATCTCCCAGATTGGATATACTAGTAGGTAAATGTGTGCGGGTATGTTAAATTTTTCTTTCCCTTCATCTGTTGTTACAGATTGTTACACAGCATATTAAATATAATATATTGAAGGTAAATTGCTACAAATCAATCCCTAAAATTATTTATTTATTTAATATAGGCCTATCAGAAGTTTAATTTAATTTTAAACTTTCATTTTTCAAACTTGTTTGCTTTTGCCATACCTGGCAATGGGTTAAAACTTATAGGTCCACAATATGAATTAATTAACTTACGTGCTAATATTTCTTATTTTTATTTTTTCTCGCAGTCAAATTTATTCGGCCTTGGTCAGCGCTACAGAAGACCGTGACGAAGACTTGGAATCTGCTGCTACGCCAGTCTCCGAATCCTAACTGCATCTCGAACAACTCAGCGATCTCAAAGATCCAGCTTACCTAGAGAATCCTAGTCCGTCACTTCATTTTCACTAGGGACTAGCTCTGGTGAGTTAATTACTTTTCCTTGATAACTTGCGTGACACCTAGGACGTTTCTGAATTCTGTTCTTGGTCTTATTACTTGGCCTTATTACTTATTGCTTGGTCTCATTACTTGATCTTGGTCTCATTTAAAATACCACACTAGTGTCATTCTCATTACTAGAACATGGCGGCCTCGAGAGATGATCAAAATAAAACACTTCCAAATCACGTTGAGTAGCCATGTAAGTTATTAAATGTTAGTAATAATATTAAAATAAATAGTACAGAATCAAATTTGATATGGAAACGGTAATGTTAATACACGTCAATAACGTCCGCCATGATCAAGACTAGAATCGAGTGTGCACTTTCGATTCTTATTACTTGATTTCAATCAGTCTCGAATGTGTGCGTGACTATTCGAAGCTACTTGTGACGTCACGGATGTAACTGGGTGATTGATGACGTAATTCATGACGTAAATCGAGACCAAGACCTAAGGTTTTCCACTATTCAGAAAGGTCCTTATAGAACCTAATGGCAACTTAATTGTGCTGGTTTGTGACTATAGCTAGCTATTCTTTCCTAGATAGTCTGTTGTTATTGATGGATTGTTACACAACATGTTCAATGTATCTAGGCCCTATATATTGACATTTGATTAGGCCTACTACAAATTACTGGGAAATTGGTATTTAATTAAATTATTTTTCTCAACTTTCTAATATTTTATTTATCATGCTTGTTTTTAATTTTATTGGTTAAGACAACAAGCACAAATTATTTATTTTTGTGCTAATATTTCTTATATTTATTTTTCAGGTCAAGTTCTTAATATTATTTGGCGGTGGGCCCCGCTACAGAGGAAGGTGATGAAAGACTTGGAACTCGCTGCTACTCCTGTCCGAAGACATATTGCCACATTGAACAACTCTGCGATTTTCGTTACCGAGCTCCAGCGTCTAGAGTCTTCACTTCAGCGTTACCAGCGGCTTAGTTCTCTGGTGAGTTATATTGCTCTGTGAACTTAACACAGTTGATCGTCATACTTGGGGAAGGAAATTTTAAATTTATGATGTTCACTACGTATAAAAATTCCCATCAACTTTAATATTTTTCGAGTTTGTATTTGACCTTTTTATCCAACTTGAAAATGTTTAATCTTGTCATAGGTAAAAGAAACTGTGAAATAACTTTGAATTCTGCATCACATAACAAAACTTCCACTTATTTTTGGGCAAGTTTTGTGATTGGTTACTTTTTCAGAATTGAAATTAAATGCTAGCTTTATGTGTTGATTTTTGATGATTTATCCTCATTTAGGCATGAATAAAGATTATGCCTATTACTTTAAGCAAACAATTTAATTTTTGGATGTTAACTATAACTTGATTTTTAAAATTAAATATTTAAATTGATTTTTTAAATTTAAACAAATTTCATGAATCATTTCTTGTTAGTTGGGTGAACTGAGCTTTCAAAAGTTGTTTTACAAACTTCCCCAAGTTAGACGATGGTGACGGCGATGAATTGATACAGCAGTTCCTCAGTTACATAACCTTTTGTGATATGCATGCATCCGACTATTCAACATTTAATTTCAACTTTTAATAGGCCTAACTTACCCTTTTATTTAGAGTCTTTTTTTTTTCTTGTTTTGTACAAATACTGGTAAAAGTTCGACAACTTAACTTACATTTTAAATAGTTGTTGTGAATTAAGTTTAAATTAGGGATGTGCGAGTCCTGATTTTTGAATTCGAGTCGAGTCGAGTCCGAGTCCGAGTCCTAAAAATTACTCGATTTCGAGTCCAATTCGAGTCCGAGTCCGAGTATTTTTAAAATCAAAGTTTTAAATTCATAAATAAGGCCTAAGAAAAACAACTGAAGGTTAGATATAATACCTAGATATAAAGTGATAAATAAAAAATAATTTTAGAAAATAGATTGATAGGCCTGCTGATATTTCAAATTTATTTTACAAGCAATCAATGTTCTTATTGCTTGATTGCATTAGCATACACATTGTGGAATATACAGTAGCTGAGTAGCTATTGACATTTTATACTAGCTCCATCTAAAGAATGTCAGACTAGGTAGAGATTAAAATACCTAAGATTTTTTAAACACAATTATCAATTAGGCACTGGGCAATAGTAAGCTGTTTTTCCCGCGGTGCAACACGCTGGGTTGTGATGGGCCTAGGCCTAGGCCTAGAGCAAGAATGCTTGGCTAAACGTTTAGCCTCTTCTTGGGAAATTAAATTTTTATATTGAAGAGGATGTTTTGCACATAAATGCTTACGTAAGCTTGAAGTAGAGCCAGTAATGAGTTTTAATAACGTCGAACAGAATTTGCACTTGGCCTTGTTATCAGTGCCTCTTGCGAAAAAACTGCCATATCAATGATCCCTGCCCCTGACCAAGAGCTCCAGGCCCTGCAGCTTCGTTGCCGTCTTCTTCCACTTCCACTTCCACCAAATCATCATCAACATTTGAATGATCACTATCATATTCATTTTCCATCTTGCCTCTACGAAAACTCGCTGGGCCTAGGCCTGGCCTAAAAACGTAAAATTTCAGTGCCAATACAGGGCCACATGCCTCGTTTCTCAGGCGAGTCCGAGTCTAAAAAATGCGAAAATGGCGACAAGAAAAAATAAAGCACGTATCCAGTGTCGCCAATAGTGCAAATAGCACAAGACCAATACAAAGAGTTTGTTAGCACCTTTACTTACACGTCAAGACTTTATTTTCCGTTATTGAACAGTTAAAACGGGTCAAAATACTCGAAAATAGGTAATGGAATCAGTCTGGCTCATCTCGCAGCAAATCTGAATCCCAACAAATTAATAATGTTCGGGTGTAATTTTTGGTAAGTTGGCAATTCGGAAATAAAGTGCAATGACTACCGCAGCGCTATCTCTCGAGTTTTCAGGTGTACTACGTAGTACTCGGTGGCTCAGTCAACAACATTTTGTATCGATCGTAGGTGGACTCGTGGCGGGAATCGATTTTCGAGTAGCAACTACTCGATGGCGAGTCGAGTACCAATTACTCGACTCGACTCGAAATTTCGGGTACTCGCACACCACTAGTTTAAATTAATCATTGGTTTTATATTACATTTGTTATTGTTAATTTCACCGCATAGGTAACATAAATGTACTGTTTCAATCATGAATTTACTTTTGATAGTAGGGCTGGGGAAAAAATCAATATTTCAATATGATATCAATAATTGGAAATATTTTTGATATTGATATTTGATTTCATATCGAAATTTACACACAAAATGCTAAATTTAGTAATTTTTGTGGAGGTGTGCCGGGTCATAAAACGCGATTGTGAGATTGTAAAAATAGTAAAAATCGTTAAATAGGTTCATGGTGATACTGATACCTTATCAGCCAGGCCACAAATTATGAAAAATAAACCCTCTTCAAAATAATAGATTTTTGAAAAAAAAGATTACAAACAATTAGGGCCTATATTTTGAAAGATCGATATCATATCAAAATTTTTCGTGTGATATCGATAATTGAATGATATGTTATGACATATCAGCCCAGCCCTATTTGATAGTAGGCCTAATCTAATTTCTTAAAGACCTGACATTCAAACATTGAAACCAACCTTTTTATTTATTTTCTAGTTGTGGCACATCTTATTCCACTGGTGAACGGCTCCACTAGCTCGTACTTCCTGTCTCGTCTGAACGGAGCGATCTAAACAGCTTGGCAGTCAGCGTCGCAGTTATCCAGCTTGGCTCAAGATTTATACGCTGACAGGTCCACCTTTCAGGAGTTCCCAGCATCAAAGTGATTAGGTAAGATAATTTTGAACATATTTTCAATTCATAGTAATTTTTTTTAAATTAACACACTCGTGGTTCTATTCCTGAGTAAATAACATAAGTTACAGTGTTTTTGTAGGGTAGAACCGTAGACCTGACATTATATCAGTTATGTTTCATCTAATTTGTGTTTTATGACAATAAAACTTATGCCCATTCAGTCTTGCTTTTGTATGGGACTTTATAATATGATGTTATACAAATATAAGTTGGTTTTGTAGTTTCAACACCTTTAGGATGACAAGCCACTTAGACATACAATAGTTTTGCCTACAGTAGCATGTTAATTAGTTTGATAGTAAGTGAAATCTTCTAGTTGATGTTAAAAAGTTATTAATTTCAAGTTTTCTTCTTTCCAGCTGTCATACAACACTGGTCACTGGATGAAGCAATCGCGAGTGCCCTGAATTCGTACGCGACGCGCCTTATAACAAGTAGTGATTTAAATACAGTTGTTATAGTGTAAGTGAACAAATTGTGAACATTATTAAGTGCGCGACAGTGCGTCCCCGCCTTGCTGTCTTCTCCGCCCACCGCAAGACTGACGTCTGCTCCTAGACCGGCCCACATCGAGGTCCAAGCAGACTATGGTAAGCTCAAGTTCATTTTTGTAGTTTTAAACTTCTTATTTAATTGTAGGCCCTACAGTAAACCTCTTTTCATGAATACAACTAGAACCGATGTGGAGTGTAACTTTTGTTAGCACAACATTATCAGTTTAAATTGTAGAGTACCGGTAGATTAAAAATGTGTTGTACAAGTTGAAATGCGTTGAATTAATATTTAAAACGTTACTACTAGATATATAAGAACCAAATCTACAACTCGAAAAGTAGATTGCTTCCCGTAGGTCCTGCAGACATCAACGTTGAAATTGGTTCGAATCTCGCTAGACATGGATTTTCGTGTTGTCTTCATCAAATTTACCCTATCTAATAAGATTGTAATAATGATCATAATTTTATGGGAATCAATACACAAATTAAAAAATCCATCTCAGCAGGCTATCGAACCCCGGTCTTCCGATTGTCGGTCGAGTGCTTTATCCCTGCTGTACCCCTGCTTTAAGGGGAGAGCACTAACTGGCAATCAAGTGACCAGGGTTCGATAGCCCACTGAGATGGACTTTTTAATTTCTTATCGAGTTCCATAAAATCAATTACACACGGGAGTGTTTCCCGATTAATGAAATTGAGAAATGATCACAATGAAACGCCCGGTTCCGACATGAGTAGGGTCAGCAGTAACTTTACTATGGACATCTAGCGTTTACTTGCCAGGCTCGACACTTTCTTTTCCAAGTCTAGCATTCGTCAACTTCTTCCTATCCTCTCAGCTTTTTCAATGCTTACTATTATTCGAGGAAACAAGAGAATGTAGATAGCGCGCGCGTTCGTCAATATGGCCGCTCGTTCGGGGGTAGTCTAGCAGACAGCATAGACGCAATACACGTAATAACGTTGAAAACATTGTGTTTGAACGCATATTAAAAGTGGTTTTACGCTTAAAATGGAAGTAAATACACTTCGTTAGTATTCGAGCCATTATGGATTGGAGAAGGATCACGGACATTTATTGAGGGAGAAGTAGTTTTTAATGCAAACCACATCATCTTTGTGGTTGCACAGACAATGATGGCAAATCTATGAATGTGTGGCCTACAGTGATGTGACAGGCTGTTGGTCAGCTGTATGAATGCGTATAGAGGTGTGTGTTTAGGTTTTATTTAATAAAACCAAAATAACACGACCAAATGGTTAAATAAAACCATATTCTCCTATTTGCTTTAAAAATAACACAGTTAATTCTATTCTTACTTTTTAGTCACTTTTCACTAAAAACTTGCCGATAAAAACAAGCTAAAACGAAAACAATACTTGCAATTTTAAAAAATGATTTCTTCTGATTAATAGTGCTAGTATTGTGTTTCCACTTTTTTTAACTTCTGCAGGAGCAATCACTAGGTGGTATAGGCAAGATAAAAACTGGGGTGACTTATGCACGTATTATTGCAATTTACTATGGATTTTATTTGGATTGCAATGCGAGAAATGCGAAAATACAATAAAAAACATAGCGCCACTTTTTACAATTTCCAAAACGAATTTAGTAAAAAACATAGCGCCACTTTTTACAATTTCCAAAACGAATTTAGGGGAAAAAAACTTACACACCTCTATGAATGCGTATAGGGCCTACGGTCAGTTGCACTTTCGAAAAATGCATTGACAAACTATTTCACATCGTAGGCCTAATAATTAAGACGCCATTTGTGTTATGTTCATGAAGTGCGATTCACTTCACATAACAATTTTATTATCTTTGACGTAGAAATGCGTCCGCGACGAGGCCGAATGTAATGAAATCATTTGCTGAAAAACATTTCTAAATAGAACAGTAAAAAAAAAAACTACCGAACGTCGATTTGAACTGACGACCTTATGCATAGAACTCAAACGCGCTACCACTTCGCCACAATGCACAGTGATATTTAAAACTATTAGCATATTATTATGTTAGGTGGTATCGTCGATGACCGTACGACGAATAGTGCATAATTATTATTCGTAAGGCTGAACTTACGATTGATTTTACACTCGGAAATAAAAATCACAGCCTGTAAAAGCTCCGCGCAAAGCCATTTAAATTCACATTTAAATACTAACACTTGTAGCCGTGGCGTAGGCCCATTTAAGTGTCCCGTCCCAGGCCAATTATTATAACAAGTTAAGGCCTAAATTACAAATAGATGTAGGTACCGAGTAAGACTACTGGACCAAATATTTAGAACTGTCATAATGATTTTATATTGGCGTATTTGAATTTTATGTAGGATATTCCTAGTTTGACAGTGTCAGGACTCAGGACACCGGCTAGACACACCAAGTAGGCCTAGGTCAATCAAAAAAGTTTATTTTACCACAAAAATTGTGAACGTTTTAATGTTACCCCACCTTTAAACGTTATGTGCATAATATAAAATTGCCAGAAAAATAACTCGCCGGTAGTATAAGGCTATTACTCAGCAGAACAATGCTGTTCGAAACCACGAAAGTGCAGACTGCAGACACACATGTGTTTAGTGATTGGTTAATTGTAATTAACAGCACCCTTTTCCACTCATTCCTCATTTTGTATCATTCGGAAATAAATTAAAGTAGCCTATATATTATATGTTTTCTTTGATGAGCACTGTGGCACCGAACATTATTTCTTTGTGTTAGGTCGGGATATATGTGATAAACCCATACCTCTTGCATGAGCATGATGTTCCGCGATCAGTACCCCCAAAATAATAGTTTGCGGTTCGACCACTTGGCTGCGCTAGTGTTCCTTGTTTTCTCGAATTGCTCTAACCAAGGTTTTCCTATTTCTCCTATGTTTCTTATATGTCATCATTCAATCTACCTCTTGGTGTCTCTGCCCCCCCCCCCCCCCCCCCAGTCATGTAGAGGCCTACATTCAAACTATATTTTCTCTCTGAACTTATTTTTCAAAATTGTAATTCTCATCGATCACACACTCTTAAAATGAGAAATAATAATTAATAACACACAATTAAGTCAATTTCTTTAGTCCCACTTTGAAACTGCTCTCGACTCGGTCTCGATGACTTGAAACTGCACATAGGCCCTACGTACATTTACAACAACAAAATTTACTATTAGGTACCAAAGAATAATTACAATTTGAATAATTTTCTTCGTGTAGGCTATACTGTAGAGCTCTGCATTTAACATGAATTTTAGAACCAAGAATAGAAAACCTAGACAAAAAAGTACAAGCAACAATATCCCCATGCACAGTGGCGTATCCGGGATTTCATAAAGGGGGGGTGGGGGGGTTCAACTAATTAATTCATAGCGAGGGCTTTCCCCGTTCTCCGCATAATGTTCGGCTCTCGTCAGTCGTCGGTGTTGTGACGTCACTCACTCGAGCTCGACACAGACAAAATTCTAGCGCTTATTAATGATGGATACCCTAGATAGATCGATGTTGTTTATTGCCTTAGAATTAGATAAATAAATACATGTAGATATTTAATTAGACTGACATTTGAGCCTGGATAGGCTAATTACATAAGACTTTGAGTGACTATGAACTATATTTTAACATACCTAGGTACACATGTGTTTAATATCCATTTAACATAAGACTTGCTACCTACTATATTAAAAGTTTCTAAATCACCTACTTCCGCCCCTGCGCGCTGACGAGTGAAAGACTGACCGGCGGCGGCAGTAATTGAGCGGAATTTGAGACGAAAACGGTCTAATGAGTACCCGACGACTCATTTCATTAGGCCTACCCGGGTAGCCCTACTTCTAGCACCCCTCACTCCATCTTCCTCCCATCCCATCCCAACCCCCTAACTCTCCCTCCTTCCTGCTGCCCTACGTTGCACCTTTTCCATCTCTGTGACCTCACTGTAAAGGTGCAGTAGCACGTTTACAACTACCTTGACAACTACCTTAGGCCTCACTGGAGATACTCGAAATTCCTATACTGCTTTTAAATTGTCCTACCAGCTATCTCTTGTAAGGTCTCCCATTTCCCCCCCCCTCCCCCATCTACCTTTGAAATTCAACTTTTTTACTGAATTACCTTTACAAATTGTATTTCTCTTAGACCACTCATCCTAAATAGATCACAAATAGATCAACTTCTTTTGTCCATGCAATCTTGAAACTGCTATCGGCACAGTCGTAATGTATTAAAATTTTACGTGAGGGCATTTAGAATCGTACAATTTTGCAAGACGAGAAAGAGAAAAATAGCATTATTTATCGTTCGGGCTGTCCTGTTACAGTGGTGTACATGATATTTTATTTATTTCATTTATTTTTTAATGTCTATTCAGTTAAAAACTGATTTACAAAGGACAACGAAATAAATATAATTACCCTAAGCCTACATAGTACATAGGCCTAGATAACTACAACAATGAACTACAGTTAAGTATTTGAAATATTTAGTAATATTACAACAATGCATTAAAACACAACAATTTTTGGATGAGCAAAGCAAAGACTTTAATTTCACTGACCCCAAAAAAATTGTCTCGGGTGTTTGTTTTTTGTCTGTTTGTTCGCTCTCTACCGGGCAAACGACATATCCGATCTTGATGAAAATTTGACAGGACCTTCGAAATCTTTGAACTTAGAGCTGTGTTGTTTTTTGGTACAATCGAAGAAATATTTTCTCATGAATATCCTACTTTTACGATTTTTTTCAATTTTTTGTGCGATATTTTCGTGCCATTTGGGACAATTCTGACCAAACGGGTGGGGCAATAAGGTTCATATTAGACATGGACATTAAGGTTAGGGGGATGTGGTACTTGTGAAAGAAAAAGTGGAAAAAGGTAGCCAGAATCCATAGAAATAATGCTTTTAATATAAGTTTTTTGTGCGATATCTTTGTGCCATTTGGGCCAATTCTGACCAAACGGGTGGGGCTACAACGTTCATATTATACATGGACATTAAGGTTATGGTGATGTAGTACCTTTTGAAAGAAAAAGTTGAAAAAGTTAGCCAAAATCCATAGAAATAAAACTTTTAATATAAGTTTTAAATTATGGTAAATAATACCAATTGACAAGAAACAATAGAGAAACTTGACAACAATCACCTACAATGCATAGGCAGCAAAACAAAGCACTTGCAAAAGTAAAGATATCCCATCACGCAAACTAAAAACTTTAAAAAGCTCATCCATCAACGCGGCGGGACTTTAGCGTTTTCCTAGTGGTAACAAATTCAAAAAGGATATTAAATGCAATTAATTAATGAATCAAATTTAAAAATATATTTGTCAACGTTTCAAAGACCATGTTGTCTTCTGTCGATAGGTATATCATTCACCACAACGACAGAACAGTTCGATCAATAAATAATGTGATCAACGGGTTGAGAGACATTTAAAAGTTTTAGAATAGTAATAACAATTTAGATCGAACCACGAATAGAACACGTAGTTTAACTCGGACTGCAAGTGGATCCGTCCCTTCGTGTGGCTAATTAACCTTGCCCTCCCCCAACCATGAGCTAAACAAGACTTTAAAGTACCAGTAACAATATCCCCGTGCAATTTGTTCCACTTCCCAACGGTCCCTCCACAAAACCTTACCTCCCCAGACCTGTTCTCACCGCACTCCGCTGGAACTTCCTTGTTTGATCCCCCTGCCTCGGTACGCGGAGTCAGTTTAGAATGTCAACGAAAGCGGAAAGACATAACAATGCATGCCAAATTTGACATTTGAAACAAACCCAAAATGGTCTTAGTCTAATGGTTAGAGACTCTGCTTCCAATACAGAAGGTCCAGAGTCGGGTTCGATTCTTGCTAGGCCTATAGGCAGAGGTTTTTAACTTCTGATTTGGACTTTGACATGTTTTGAACTTAAATATGCCGGTCTCTAGTTGGTCATTGTTCACTCGTTGATGGTGTCTGCACCTACAGGGTTGGATTTAAATTTAATGATTACCACTGAAAACCAGTTCTGTGACTGAGTGGGTAGTCTCGAAATATTCATTTATTAATTTAAATAATTTGCCTAGGCCTATCTTATAATGTTCTATGATTAATACGCTAACTAGTGAAGACAAAAAGAAGTAAAAGTAATTAGAAATTATTGTGTATTAAATTTATTAAGCTTAAAAAGAATTGATTTTTGTTCTCCTGTTGGTACCGGTATTGTTCATTGAAAATGTACCGTACTAAATTGCTGCCAACCTCATTGCCAGTATTTGGGTGTTATTCATTTACGTTAAGTGTCACACTTTTTTACATTAAAATCTTCTAGATAATCAAAATCTTTAGGAACTTGGGCCTAACTGTTTTTATTTTTGGATGCGGTAATATAATGCTGAATATCTTTTCTCGCAAGCTGTCGCGTTTTATTATTTTTTAACGGGTGGCCAACGTGCGAGGGCGACAGTGCTGTTGTCTCTTGGCCATTGTAACTGAAACCAACTTTATAGTCTCACTTGTTCCCCCCCCTCACCCTCACCCCTACTTCATGTTCGTACCGTACCGTCAAATTCTGTTTTCTCGTTAAATTCTTTTTGCAATTTGTATTTATTTGAAAATGATGTGAAATGATAGGGCAACTTCTTCTGTCCAACCTTAAAACTTCTATTGACAGTCTTACTGTAATGAAATGGTACATAGGGGTTACAACATAATTTAGCAAATTAAAGAATAATTACAATTTGAATAGTTTTTTTTTCGTGCATGGTGTAGAACGCCAGGGAATAATAATAATAAGTCTTAATTTAGCGTCGGTGCGCTATTGGTACAAACACATTACATATTATAATTTTACACACTACAATGTGTGGCTCATTGGTCTTGTTGTTAGTGTATCTGCTTCCAACGCAGAAGGTCCAGGGTTCGATTCCCGCTAAAGTCAGAAGTTTTTTAACTTCTGATTTGGACTTAAGTCCATCAGTTCTTGTCTTAGGAGTTTGTAAACGGTGACTTTGGAGCCGTCCTAGCAACGAGGCACATAATAAATTCAAGGTTGTTCTGAATCGGCCTTGTTGATTCTGGCGTTGATCCGCGGGTGTTCGCACTGTCCATACCACTGATTGCTATATTTCCTATTACAAATATCGATCTTTGGTTGGTTATCGCTCACTCGTAGATTGCGTTGGGGCCTACAGGGTTGGCTTGGTCGCAGGCGCGTCGGAAGTCTATTTTTCCAGGGGGGGCGAACTTAACCAGGAAAAGTACATGCTTCCATACATAGTTACATATGGTTACATAATATGCAAGTAATGCCCCTGAGTCAGTCAGTGGTGTATACTGAAATGTATTTCGGGGGGGGGGGGGGCTTGGACGAACAACGCAAGGGAGGGGGGGCCCCTCACAACAGCGCCGCAGTAATTTTTTGAAAAATACGTATTTTTTAAGCGGTTTTTTTGTGTTTTAGAAGCAGTTTGCTGAACGAAAAAAAAGAAAAGATTTTATATGAATTAATTTTTTGAGTAAACCTAGATGATTTTTAAGAATATAACACTAAAGCTGGGATTTTGGGGGGGGGGGGGGGGGGGGCGCTCAAGCCCCCACCCCCACCCCGGATACGCGGCGCCTCTGCCTTGAGTATTGGTAGCTTTAAGTGGTGAAAAGTACCAAACACTTTGCGACGATCACTAGTTTTGTTTACAAACTTTAGTAGTACAGATTTGGTGGTCCATCTCTATATTATCTATCAAGCTGGCTAGCTTCTTATGAAGTAGTAGCAGATGATCTTTTTTGAGAACGATTTTCACTTGAAACACGCTTTAGCGGTTTCCTCTTTCTCTCAATTTGTGCTTGGGAGGGGGGGGGGGGGGGGGGCTGTTTGTGCCAAGAGACATCCACCGTCTACGGATACATCCAAACCCAAAAAATAATACAATATCTGACTGACATCTCTGAGATACTTTCCAGATTTACAAGAAAGTGCGAAGCTAGTTACACTTCAATGTTTGTAATTGTATTTGAAAAAATACGTTTCTTTGAAGTGCTTTTTATGTGTTTTTAGAAGTAGTTGAGGGTCATTGCTGAAAATATAATAGATGAATCAAAACGAAAACCAAACGCACTTATTTTGGTTAATTTGTCATTTTTCTGAGGGGGGGCGAGAAGATACTTTTGCCCCCCCTCTGTAAGCTCAGAGAGGGCAAGCTACCCCCCTGCCCCCCGGCTCCGACGCCGCTGATTGGTCGCTTTGATTTACTGTCCCCCACTGAAAATCAGTTATATATAACTGAGTGGGTAGACTCTAATACAATTTATTTATTTAGTCGAACGAGTACCCGACGACTCATTTAATTCTAGCACCCCTCACTTCATCTTCCTCCCATCCATCCCACCCCCTAACTCTCCCTATGACCCTTCCTGCTGCCCTATGTTGCACCTTATCAATCTCGGTGACCTCGCCTTAAAGGTGCAGACCCCAAACTGTCAACCTTGACAACTACCTTATCACTGGAGACACTCAAAATTCCACAGTTTCTCTTTTATTCCTATGCTGCTTTTAATTTGTCCTACCAGCTATGGCTTATTGTAGGGTCTCCCATTTTCCTCTACCCCCCCCTCCCGCATCTTCCTTTGAAATTAAACTTTTCATTGAATTACCTTTACAAATTGTATTTCTCATAGACCACTCATTCACAAGTATCACAAGTAGGTCAACTTCTTTTGTTCATGCAATCTTGAAACTGCTATCGGCACAGTCGTAATGTATTAAAATTTTACACGAGGGCATTAAGAATCGTACAATTTTGCAAGACGAAATAGAGAAAAATAGCATAATTAATTGTTCGGGCTGTCCTGTCACAGTTGGTGTGTCACATGATATTTTAGTTATTTTTTAATGTCGATTGATTTACAAAAGAGGATAACTTAATAAATATAATTACATTGATACAGACACAACAATGAACTACAATAAAAGTAAATATTGAAATAGTAGTAATATTACAACAGGTAACAAATTCAAAAGACATTTAAAAGTTTTAGAATAGTAATAACAATTTAGATCGTTTGCTTTGTGTACCATTTAGGGCACGTTTAGAACCACGGATAGAACACGTAGTTAACTCGAGCTGCAAGTGGATCCGTCCCTTCGTGTGGCTAATTAACCTTGCCCTCCCCCAACCATGAGCTAAACAAGACTTAAAAGCACCAGCAACAAAATCCCCGTGCAATTCGTTCCACTCTCGAACGGTCCCTCCACAACACTGTACCTCCCTAAACCTGTTCTAACCACACTCCGCTGGAACTGCCTTGTATGATCCCCTGCCTCTGTATGCGAAGTCAGTTTAGAATGCCGACGGAAGCGGAAAGACATAACAATGCATGCCATATTTGACATTTGAAACAAACCCAAAATGGTCTTAGTCTAATGGTTAGAGGCTCTGTTTCGAAAGCAGAAGGTGCGGAGTCCGGTTCGATTCACGCTAGCCTATAGGCAGAGGTTTTTAACTTCTGATTTGGACTTTGACATGTTTTGAACTTAAATATGCCGGTCTCTAGTTGGTCATTGTTTGCTTGTCGATGGTTTCGGCACCTACAGGGTTGGTTTTAAATTTAATGATTACCACTGAAAACTGGTTAACTGTGACTGTGTGGGTAGACTCAAAATACACATTTATTAATTGAAATAATTTGCCTAGGCCTATCTTATAATGTTCTATGATTAATACGCTAACTAGTGAAGACAAAGAAGTAAAAGTTATTTAAAATTATTGTGTATTAAATTTATTTAGCTTAAAAAGAATTGATTTTTGTTCTCCTATTGGTAGGCCTATTGTTCTTTGAAAATTTACCGTACTAAATTGCTGCCAACCTCATTGCCAGTATTTGGGTGTTATTCGTTTACGTTATGTGTCACACTTTTTGTACATTAAAATCTTCCAGATTATCAAAATCGTTAGATACTTAACTGTTTTTATTTTTGGAAGCAGTAATAATGCTGAATATCTTTTCTCGCAAGCTGTCGCGTATTATTATTTTTAACGGGTGGCCAACGTGCGAGGTCAACAGTGCTGCAGTCTCTTGGCTATCTTAACTGAAACCAACTTTATAGTTAACTTGTTCCCCCCCCCACCCCCACCCCTACTTCATGTACATACCATACCGTCAAATTGTTTTCTCATTAAATTCTTTATTGAAATTTGTATTTATTCCAAAAAGATGTGAAATGATAGGTTAACTTATTTTATCCAACCTTGAAACTGCTATTGACAGTCTTACTGTAATGAAATTGTACATAGGGCTTACGACAAAAAAATTTAGCAAACTAAAGAATAATTACAATTTGAATCGTTTTTTTTTCGTGCATGGTGTAGAACGCCAGGGAATAATAATAATAAGTCTTAATTTAGCGTCGGTGCGCTATTGGTACAAACACATTACATATTATAATTTTACACACTACAATGTGTGGCTCATTGGTCTTGTTGTTAGTGTATCTGCTTCCCATGCAGAAGGTCCAGGGTTGGATTCCCGTCAAAGTCAGAAGTTTTTTAACTTCTGATTTGGACTTAAGTCCATCAGTTCTTGTCTTAGGAGTTTGTAAACGGTGACTTTAGAGCTGTCCTAGCAACGAGGCACATAATCAATTCAAGGTTGTTCAGAATCGGCCTTGTTGATTCTGGCGTTGATCCGCGGGTGTTCCCACTGTCCATACCACTGATTGCTATATTTCCTATTACAAATATCGATCTTTGGTTGGTTATCGCTCACTCTTAGATTGCGTTGGGGCCTACAGGGTTGGCTTGGTCGCTTTGATTTACTGTCCCCCACTGAAAATCAGTTATATATAACTGAGTGGGTAGGGGCTAGACTCTAAATACAATGTATTTATTTAGTCGAACGAGTACCCGACGACTCATTTAATTCTAGCACCCCTCACTTCATCTTCCTCCCATCTCCATCCCATCCCCCTAACTCTCCCTATGTCCCTTCCTGCTGCCCTACGTTGCACCTTCTCCATCTCTGTGACCTCACTGTAAAGGTGCAGACCCCAAACTGTCTAGTGTCTACCTTGACAACTACCTTAGGCCTCACTGGAGATACTCGAAATTCCACAGATTTCTTTAATTCCTATGCTGCTTTTAAATTGTCCTACCAGCTATCTCTTGTGGGGTCTCCCATTTTCCTCTACCCCCCCCCCCCTTTCCTCCATCTACCTTTGAAATTCAATTTTTTCATTGAATTACCTTTACGAATTGTATTTCTCATAGACCACTCATTTTAAATAGATCACAAATAGATCAACATCTTTTGTTCATGCAATCTTGAAACTGTTATCGCCATCGGCACAGTCGTAATGTATTAAAATTTTACATGAGGGCATTTAGAATTGTACAATTTTGCAAGACAAGAAAGAGAAAAATAGCATTATTAATTGTTCGGGCTGTCCTGTCACAGTGGTGTGTCACATGATATTTTATTTATTTTTTAATGTCGATTGATTTACAAAGGAGGACAACTAGATAAATATAATTACATAGATACAGACACAACAATGAACTACAATTTAAGTAAATATTTGAAATACTAGTAATATTACAACAACAATGCATTAAAACTCAACAAGTAACAAGTTCAAAAAGGATATTAAATACAATTAATTAATGAATCAAATTTAAAAATATATTTGTCAACGTTTCAAAGACCATGTTGTCTTCTGTAGATAGGTATATCATTCACCACAACGACAGAACAGTTCGATCAATAAATAATGTGATCAACGGGTTGAGAGACATTTAAAAGTTTTAGAATAGTAATAACAATTTAGATCGTTTGCTTTGTGTACCATTTAGGGCATGCGCTTTACATTTAGAATCACGAATAGACAGTAGGTTAACTCGGGCTGCAAGTGGGTCCGTCCCTTTGGATGGCTAATTTTAACCTTGCCCTCCCCCAACCATGAGCTAAACAAGACTTAAAAGTACCAGTAACAATATCCCCGTGCAATTTGTTCCACTCCCCAACGGTCCCTCCACAAAACCTGCCTCCCCAGACCTGTTCTCACCACACTCCGCTGGAACTTCCTTGTATGATCCCCCTGCCTCTGTATGCGGAGTCAGTTTATAATGTCAACGGTAGCGGAAAGAGATAAGAATGCATGCCAAATTTGGCATTTAAAACAAACCCAAAAATGGTCTTAGTCTTATGGTTAGAGGCTCTGCTTCTAAAGTAGAAGGTGCAGAGTCGGGTTCGATTCTCGCTAGGCCTATAGGCAGAGGTTTTTAACTTCTGATTTGGACTTTTCGAACTTAAATGCCGTCTCTAGTTGGTATTGTTCACTCGTTGATGGTGTCTGCACCTACAGGGTTGGTTTTAAATTTAATGATTACCACTGAAAACCAGTTCTGTGACTGAGTGGGTAGACTCGAAATATTCATCAATTGGATGAGAAAGCGAAGACTTCAATTTCACTGAACCCTCAAAAAATTTTGCTCCAATGATTTTTTGTTTGTTTGTTTTTTTTTTGTTGTTTTTGGTCTGTTTGTTCGCACGATACGGGCAAACGGCATATGCGATCTTGATGAAAATTTGAGGGGACCTTCAAAATCTCTGAACTTTCACCTTCCACGGTTTTGGGTACGATCGAAGAAATATTTCTCGTGAATATCGTACTTTTACGATTTTTTTGATTTTAGTGTAATATTTTCGTGACATTTGGGCCGATTCTGACCAAAGGGGTGGGGCTACAACGTTCATATTTACATGGACATTAAGGTTATGGTGATGTATTGCTTTTTGAAAGAAAAAGTTGAAAAAGTTTGCCTGAATCCATAGAATAAAAGGTTTTAATATGAGTTTTTTGAGGTTTATAATAACAATTAAGTGAATTAACAAGTAACAATAGAAACTTGACAACAATCACCTACAATACATTCAAAAAGCACTTGCAAAGGAAAAGTGGTCCTACGCAAACTAAAAACTTACATAAAAGCTCATCCATCAAAGCGTTTTCCTAATTTAAATAATTTGGCTATCTTATAATGATGTTTTATGATTAATAGGCTAACTTAAAACAAAATGAAGTAAAAATAATCAAAAATTATTGTGTATTAAATTTATTTTGCTTGAAAAGAATTGATTTTCGTTCTCCTGTTGGTACCATATTGTTCATTTCAAATTTACTGTATAAATTGCTGCCAACCTCATTGCCAGTAGGGCCTACTATTTGGGTGTTATTCGTTTACGTTATGTGTCACACTTTTTGTACATTAACATCTTCCATATTATCAAAATCTTTAGATAGGCCTACTTAACTTTTTTTATTTTTGGAAGCAGTAATAATGCTGAATATTTTTTCTCGCAAGCTGTCGCGTATTATTATTTTTAACGGGTGGCCAACGAGCGAGGGCAACAGTGCTGTTGTCTTTTGACCATCTTAAGAGGATGGGATAGTCGCGAAATTAAAACCAGCAAAATAACAATTTTATCGTGAAATCTCGAGAACGATGCAAAATATCGAAAAACTGATTCTTGACCGAATTGTGGTTTTGTTAGAACAATAAAATGCAAGAAAAAATATTCAAATATAATAGTCGGTGCGGTTTGTATTTAAGATAAAAA
This sequence comes from Sweltsa coloradensis, assembly GCA_024449915.1. Lineage (NCBI taxonomy): Eukaryota > Metazoa > Arthropoda > Insecta > Plecoptera > Chloroperlidae > Sweltsa > Sweltsa coloradensis. The sequence continues at coordinate 22,345 of JAMZAV010003822.1, forward strand.
TTTAATTAATTATATTTCTAATAAAAAAACCTAATAACCGTCACATTACAATATTTTTTCTTGCATTATATTGTTCTAACAAAACCACAATTCGGTCTTGCAATCAGTTTTTAGATATTTTGCATCGCTCTCGAGATATCATGAAAAAACTAATTTTGCATTGTTTTAATTTCGCTACTATCCCATCCTCTTAACTGAAACCAACTTTATAGTCTCACTTGTTCCCCCCCCTCACCCCCACCCCTACTTCATGTACGTACCGTCAAATTCTGTTTTCTCGTTGAATTCTTTTTGCAATTTGTATTTATTCAAAAAAGATGTGAAATGATAGGTCAACTTCATCTGTCCAACCTTGAAACTGCAATTGACACAGTCTTACTGCAATGAAATTGTACATAGATAGGGCTTACGACAACATAATTTAGCAAATTAAAGAATAATTACAATTTGAATTGTTTTTTCATGTATGGTGTACAACGCTAGGAAGACAAATTAACCTTGCCTTCCCCCATGACCTGAACTTACAAGCAACAATATCCCCACGCAACTCATTCCATTCCACTCCCCAATAATCCTCTCTACAACACTGTACTGCCCCAGACCCGTTCTCACCACACTTGCTAGAACTGCCTCTGTATGCGGAGCCTTTCGATGTCCACTATAGTAGGGCCTACGGAACTTTATAAATAAAATGTGGGTAGGGCCTACCTACTACTATAGTAGGCCTATATATTTTTTTCAAATTTGATCTAGAATTCTTTTTTTTTGTAAGGGACAAATAGTACCTTTTGTAGATAAAGATTAAAACAGTTAAAAACAAGACATTTTTGTTTGAACCGGAAATTTAATGTATTGCTAGTATTTGCGTTCCACAATATCATCTAAAATATTATTTATTTCATCAAATTAAGATACTAGGTGTGCTCTTACAATTTCCAATTTAACTTAAAATGAAGCTTTTATTCACAATCCAAAATTTCCCAAAATTGCTTGATATTTATGATTAAAAATCCACAACGATTCCAAGAATCTTAGAAAAAAATGCGTGCCAAATTTGGCATTTAAAACCCAAAAATAAATATTTGGCTATCTTATTGATATATCCTGACAAAAAGTAATATTCTTAAGTCGTAAAACAAGTATTTTACCGGCACGGAATAAAGTAAATAGCTAAGTATTGGGTATAATATATTGGTTTAAAAACTTTCTCCTGTTGGTATTGTTCTTTTCAAATTTACCGCACAATTGCTGCCAACCTCGTTGCCAGTATTTAGGCCATAATGCATTACGTTATGTGTGACACTTTTCGCACGGCTCTTAAAATCTTTCAGATAATCAAAATCTTTAGGCCTACGTAAAACAAGTCTGCATTTTAAATGTTGAATAGTCATTGGTCCTAAAGAGCTGTCATGTGTCATCATTTTTCTAACCGGTGGCCACAGTGAGAGGGCGACAGTGCTGTGATCTCTCGGCCGTGGCATTCTAACTGAAACCACTATCTTAAGTCGCTCCGGATGCCCCTCCACCCCCTCTTCCACCTTACTGATCTATACATTACTACACTAGGAAAACGCTCAGTTGGACGCGTTGATAAAGCGAGCACGTGCTATACAATTTGTTGATGTCCAAATTTCAACCTGATCTGAATCTTCGTGCAACCGCTATCATGAGCCAAAAAAGCTCCAGCTTCGTGCGACTTTTCGTTGCCACGCTAACGTTACTTTTGTTAAAATATGATTTCCATCTACACTACTTATCGGATCAAAATAAAATTAACATATTCGTGACCGGACGGACATTCTAAATGATTTGGCCACCTCAGATTTTGTCGCCGTTTAGTTTAAAAAAAAAACTTTCGATTAACTTTAATGTAACTTTATAACTTTTTGAACGATTTTGCCACAAAACTAATGGCATTCAATCCAGATCAAAGCTTGTGGATGGTCCAAATTTCAACTCGATCCTAACCTCCGTTCGAACGCTATCATGAGCCAAAACAGCTGCGCGACTTTCCGTTGCCATGGAAAAGGTACTTTGTTATAATGTAATTTCCATCTACATTACTTGTCGGATCAAAATAAAATTAACATATTCGTGACCGGACGGACATTCTTAATGATTTGGCCACCTCAGATTTTGTTGCCGTTTAGTTTGAAAAAAAAAACTTTTGATTAACTTTAATGTAACTTTTTAACTTTTTGAACGATTTTGCCACAAAACTAATGGCATTCAATCGAGAACGAAGCTTGCGGATGGTCCAAATTTCAACTCTATCCGAGCCTCCGTTCGAACGTTATGGCGAACATACAAAAAAAAAGCAAGTGACTATTTTTTCCGGCAGAGTCAAATGGAAACGTTCGCTTAACAACCTGTCCACCCTCCTTCTCCCTCCAATGATTCCAACCTTGCTCGGCCGTCCGCGGTGTCACATACAATTACTAATGCGTTGGTCTGAAGACTATGTCACTATCAGGATGTGGGTTCGAATCCCGCATAAGTCATGTTTTTTGGTACTAGGAAACGCTCAGTTGGACGCGTTGATAAGCTAGCACGTGCTATAGCTAGACCCACATTACACATTTTTTTAAATTTGCGACTTTCGCTGTCCACAGGGCCATGTTTCCAATATTATTTATTATTGCCAAGGTAGGTTGGGTAAACCCGTGTGTAAACCTTTACTTTGTAAATAAAATCCACCGCCATCTAGAGGACCTTGACTCCTTGGGAAAACTATTTAAACTCTTTGTTGACAAATAATAGACTGCTTCCTCGAAAGTATTTTGATTACTTCTAGGTGGCAGTGCATTAGAAACTTCGTGCGTCTTTTCGTTGCCATGGCAACGTTACTTTTGTTATAATGTAATTTCCATCTACACTACTTATCGAATCAAAAAAAAATAACATATTCGAGACCGGACGGATATTCTAAATGATTTGGCTATCTCAGATTTTGTCGCCGTTTAGTTTGAAAAAAAAACTTCCGATTAACTTTAATGTAACTTTTTAACTTTTTGAACGATTTTGCCACAAAACTAATGGCATTCAATCGAGAACGAAGCTTGCGGATGGTCAAAATTTCAACTCGATCCGAGCCTCCGTTCGAACGTTATGGCGAGACATACAAACAAACAAAAAAACAAAACCAGTGACTAATTTTTCCGGCAGAGTCAAATGGAAACGCTCGCTTCGCTCGCTTAATTATTGTCCTTCACTCTCATCTATCACCACTCCATTGTCTCGAATAGCAATATATTGCATTTACAGAGACGTTGGGCAACAACGATCAATCAAATCCAACCCAAATCCCCACACTCATCACCCCTCCTAACCCCCCCCCCCTCCCCCCACCTAACTCTCCCCTTGACCCTTCTTGCTGCCCTACGTTGCACGTTCTCTATCTCTGTGACCTCCCCTTCACATGCAGACCCCATGCTTCCTACACATACTTAATGGTCTTGACCATTTTCTTATTACTTACTTAGGCCTACAGATAGGTCCTAGGTGTAAAAACTATTTTGTGCTACTGGTATCTATATACCAGTCAAACAATCATTGACCCCCTACTAAGTGTTGATTTTAATCTGAAACAAAAGTATGATCATTATTTTATTAGTTAAACATAGTAATTTCACTTTTGTATCCAAATTTCAATTGTTGGTTTTAATTTAGTCATAAAAATAATTTAAAATTGTAAAGTTTTCTCAGAGTCATAAACAAGTTTTTGAAATTGACTGAAATAAATATATGCCACATTTGGCTGCAAATTTTAAAGGTAAAAAAATTGAGGTACAAATATTCAAAATTAAAATGCTTCTTCCTCGTATCTGCACTTGCTACACGCCTGGCCCCATTCAGTAGCCTACATATTCATGCCAACTTCTCTTGCAGTCCCTGAACATCTACCCCAACGTATTGTCTCACCCGATGGTCTCTTGTGGTATCTCCAATCCCTAATTCCGTCCGCCCATTCCCTAACTCCAACTAAACGATTGGAACCCCATGTTCACTCGTCTCCACTACATCCGACCCAACCCAACCCAACCCAAGTCAAACTTGATTTATTTTATTTGATGTCTATCATTTTGGGTTATAAAAACTGAACTTTGCTCTTTCTAATATCAAACCAGAACATTATTCCCCCCACTCCCAGTAGCCCTTAAACCTCCTCTACAGCATGAATAATGCTTCTTAACAAAACTAATTAATCAACAGATTGTCAAAACAAATTATCAGTTAAGCCTCATACAATGATCGCTTTTGATTGGTAGTGCCTGGTTAAAAAATGTTATATTTTTTAGCGTGGATATAGCACTGAACCTCTTGTCATTTAGGGTCACCAAAGACTTTCCATTTTTTATGTCATCCAAAAAAACACATGCAAGTCACAGGTCATGTTCGCTTTTTACCGTGAAACGTGACACTAACGGACAGAAAATTGATAGAAATAGGGAAGCTTTGCTCCCTATCATGCTCACTCCTGCTTCCCACCTTCTCCTTCTCAATGTATTTAAGACACTTGCAAATCCTGTGCTGTAACCAGCATCCTACCCCTACTATCACTTGCCACTACCGGTGCCTCTTCTAACCTATACCGCCCTTGGTGGCTCATACGATTAGGGATCGGGTTCAAAGTGTCAATTATCCAATCTTTTCATAACCAATCCTTCAAGCATCCTCAGGTAACCATCTCCCCCCCCCCCCGCCCTCCCCTAAAGGAAGTCTGGTTCATAATTTCAAACGCGTTGTCAAGTATAATCAGTTATTGAGTGGGTAGACTCTACATACGAATTTATTTATTTTATTTAGTAGGCCTAGAAGTCAAATCTAAGTACAACATACAACATGATAAAACAGTAATAAATAATAAAATCCATTTTTATAATTTTGAATGTAGCAAAATGGTAAATTTTGATTCTTTTCTGGCTAATCCGCAATAACTTTTGATAAAGCATCCGACTGGCAATCGGGAGACCCGGGTTCGATACCCGGCTGAGATTGATTTTTTTAATTTCTCAATTTGTTTCCACATTTCCATATCCATGTTCCATATTATAGAAGTGTTCTTATCCTTGCTTGACAACCTTGCAGAGTTTCACATCATGCCAAATAATGTCAAATATCATTCCATATAGCACCACTTCTTCTCCAATTCTTCACACATTTCACCTCGGTGTCTTTCCTGCGTGTTAAACCCACCTCTCTTCAATACTAATGGGAATGCATACGGTTAAAATTACCGTTCAATAATCCGTTATCTATTTATTTTATTTTTTGCATCTTATCCTAGTTAGATATAAAAACTGTTTACAAAACAACAATAAATAAAACCATGTTCCTACGTACGGAAAACATTATTGAGTGAATGTTTATTGATAAGACATTACACGCACTTCCTACGCATATTGCCATATCACCGCTATATCTCGATTTAGGTGTTCGTGTCACAATGTTTATTTGTCATTTTGCGATTTCTTCAACAGATTTCACACTAGTTCGTACCAAAATAATTTGATATTAACTTTCGGAGTTATTGGATATTGTTAGCTATGTCGGTCAGTTAAAGTCTGGTTGTAATGATACAGTCATCGACTCATCATTCATCGCCATTTCCCGCTTCTCGCTGTCAGCTTGGGTTTTGTTGTCGAATTTCTCTACTTTTTTCTATCCTCCCACAATCGTATCTCTTCCGCATCTTCACAGCTCTCTCCTCTTGCCTGTAGGTCTCCTCCCTTGTCTTCCCCCATCTTCTTCCTTCCAAAGTCATTTTTATTACTTACAGAATTGTATGAAATTACCCAAATAGTTAACTAGGGTCTATCTAAAGAGTTCAAGACCCAAAATTCCACTTTCTTATGAAAATTATTTCTTTAATATTATTCGTGAGATAAGACTCGAAATCGCAAACAGAATTATATCATACTATGATATGAGATGATGCAAATATCAGTCTTAAACACAAATAGAATCACAAAAGATAAGCTTGTTATCAAAAATCAAAATTTGTCTTCTTTTGTAACACTAGAGAAATTCAAAATTTGGTGTTTTGTGGGCTAAATTTAATTATTCAAATGGCCAACTTTCATTACCTACCTCAACCTTCCTCTAGCTCAGCTGTACCTCATTGTTCATTTCCCCAGTGACTATGACAATTCGAGGAAACAAGAGAATGTAGATAGGGCGCGCGTTCGTCAATATGGCCGCTCGTTCGGGGGTAGTCTAGCAGACAGCATAAGCGCAATACATGTAATAACGTTGAAAACATTGTGTTTTTCGCATATTAAAAGTGGTTTTACGCTTAAAATGGAAGTAAATACACTTCGTTAGTATTCGAGCCATTATGGATTGGAGAAGGATCGCGGACATTTATTGAGGGAGAAGTAGTTTTTAATGCAAACCACATCATCTTTGTGGTTGCACAGACAATGATGGCAAAACTATGAATATGTGGCCTACAGTGATGTGACACGCTGTTGGTCAGCTGTATGAATGCGTAGAGGTGTGTATTTTGTTTTTGTTTAATAAAAGCAAAATAACATGGCCAAATGGTTAAATAAAACCATATTCTCCTATATGCTTTAAAAATAACACAGTTAATTCTATTCTTACTTCTTGGTCACTTTTCACTAAAAACTTGCCGATAAAAACAAGCTAAAACAAAAACAATACTTGCAATTTAAAAAAAATGATTTCTTCTGATTAAATAGTGCTAGTATTGTGTTTCCACTTTTTTTAACTTCTGCAGGAGCAATCACTAGGTGGCATTTGCAAGATAAAAACTGGGATGACTTATGCACGTATTCATTTAATCAATGACGTATTATTGCAATTTACTATGGATTTTATTTTTAAGTAATACGAATGATTATATCACTGTATTGCAATGCAAGAAATGCAAAAATACAATAGTAAACATAACACCACTTTTTACAATTTCCAAAACGAATTTAGGTGAAAAAACATAACACACCTCTATAAATGCGTATAGGGCCTATGGTCATTTGCACTTTCGAAAAATGCATTGACAAACTATTTCACATCGTAATAATTAAGACGCCATTTGTGTTATGTTCATGAAGTGCGATTCACTTCACATAACACTTTCCACACTTTTATTATCTTTGACGTAGAATTGCGTCCGCGACGAGGCCGAATGTAATGAAATCATTTGCTGAAAAACATATGTCTAAATAGAACAGTAAAAAAAAAACGACCGAACGTAGATTTGAACTGACGACCTTTCGCATAGAACTCAAACGCGCTACCACTTCGCCACAATGCACAGTGATATTTAGAACTATTAGCCTATATGTTAGGTGGTATCGTCGATGACCGTACGACGAATAGTGCTTACGATTGATTTAACACTCAGTAATAAAAAATCACAGCCTGTAAAAGCTCCGCGCAAAGCCATTTAAATTCACATTTAAATACTAACACTTGTAGCCGCGGCGTAGGCCCATTCAAGTGTCCGTCCCAAGCCAATTATTATAACAAATGAAGGCCGAAATTACAAATAGATGTAGGACCGAGTAGGACTACTGGGCCAAATATTTAGAACTGTCATAATGATTTATATTGGTGTATTTGAATTTTATGTAGGATATTCCTAGTTTTGACAGTGTCAGGACTCAGGACACCGGCTAGACACACCAAGTAGGTCAATCAAAAAGTTTACTTTACCACAAAAATTGTTAACGTTTTAATGTTACCCCACCTTTAAACGTTATGTGCATAATATAAAATTGACAGAAAAATAACTCGCTGGTAGTATAAGCCTATTACTCAGCACAACAATGCTGTTCGAGACCACGAAAGTGCAGACTGCAGACACACATGTGTTTATAGTGATTGGTTTCGCAATTAACAGCACCCTTTTCCACTCATTCCTCATTTTGTATCATTCGGAAATAAATTAAAGTATATATTATGTTTTCTTTGATGAGCACTGTGGCACCGAACATTATTTCTTTGTGTTAGGTCGGGATATAAGTGAGAAACCCCTACCTCTTGCATGATGTTCCGCGATCAGTACCCCCGAAATAATAGTTCGTGGTTCGACCACTTGGCTGCGCTAGTGTTCCTTGTTTTCTCGAATAGTTTGAATCCCTTCAATATAGTATAGACTTCCATGCCATTGCTAGCAAGTTTTAGGATTATTTTATAGTGATCGCTGCCTGGAAGTCGCGATTCGAAATCTACAAGTCCCTGCAGATGCCATAAAAACAGCCAGTGCAAAATATTAGTTGCTATGTGTAACCGCAGACTCTCTATTCCATTTTACAACTAGAAATAAACAGTGAAAAAATCGTTCTGAAAATATAAAATTTTCTAAGGGTATAGCCTTGTTAATTTTTTTTGTGGTGAAAAACGAAACTGATGGTAGAGCAAAACTATTTTTTAGAATGTGTATGGGGGATGGTTTAGTTGAAATACAATGACAGTTGACTCGCAATTCGAATCATTGGCTCACCATCGCTGCCCGAAAGTCGGAATCTTTAAAGTCCTTGCAGGTCATTAAAAGAAATTAAAAGAGTTCATCAAAATTTGTCAATATTGTTGAGTTGAAAACAATAGCCGACTCGCAACTCGAATCAATGCCTCATGATTGCTGCCCAAAAGATCTGAATCTATAAGCAATGCTAAGTTTCGAAAATAAATTCTAAGAGATTTTAAGAATTTGAATTTGTGAATTTGTTGGCTAAATTTAATTATTTAAATCACCATTTTTCACTAACACAACCTTCCTCTAGCCTACCTGTACAAAATCCATTTTCCCACTGACAATTACTAGAGTTAGTCAATACAGTTAAGACTTTCATGCCGTCGCGTACATTCCATAATCTTAGCGAGCTTTAAGAAAATTAAAACGACACCGCATACTTAACAGTCTAGTTTCTCTGCCGTCAGAGTTGGCTATCTACACAGTCTACACACAGTATCTACAGTTCTCTTTACGATAAACCTCTTTGTATCCGTGATCACAGTGCGTTCTGCAGCAACATTAGGCCCTACTTTCCATTGGAAGGTCAAGTACTGTTAGCAGGAATGACTTTAAGTGGTGTCGCTGTATCATCACGGAAAACTAATTCTTGACCAACAGCTCTGTATCGTGTTATATAGGTAGGAGTTAACCCACCTGGTTCCTTCCACCTGGCTTCAATTATATTTTCCCTCAAAATCTTAAACTGTTCCTATCATGTATATTTTGTACTAAAGATGTCAAATGATTAATTGATCCAAGTCAAAATCGAGTCCCGTTGAAAATATTGTAATAAATAACATATAACAAATTTGTTATTTGATACATATTGATCAATAGTTTTTATAAATTCAAATTTTGTGTTGTTTTGCTAGTCTTTCTAGGCCTACATAAACTTCAAACTAAAATAATTCATTTAATTCCTAAAAACACTCCTAGTTTAAGATGGCCTAAACAAAACGATGACGTAGAACCAGATATATAATATATATATTATTTTTATCTTTTCTTTTTTATACGAATATTATTTGTCTATTGATCGTTACTTCGTGTTCAAACAGTTCTGTTTCTCTTTGTATTCTGACATCACACAAATTAATACAATTAAAGCCTATAAATAGGAATCCAAAGATTTACCTGTGATATAGTCCCAAAATTACTTAAATAAATAAATTGTATTTAAAGTCTACCCACTCAGTTATATAACTGATTTGTGTGTTTAATTTGATTGCATACGTTGGTCTTGTGCATTTTAATGCCATTTCCACATGCAAAGTAGCCCAATTTTGGACGAGTGGTAAAAAAATGCTTTCAGTTTTTCTTGTTGAATAAGCATAATATCATACAATACAGCCATTTTTGGCCCAACACTTGGTTCAAAATGAGACAAACGTAACGATTTCCGCGCCGATTTGACCTTTCAGTTTGAATGATTTAGCAAAATACAACAATTATTATTTCATAGGGCAAAGTTTCACAGTAAAAGTACCCTCCTTGGATCCCTGTTCCCCAGGTATAAATAAAGCACACCCTACCTTAGGACCTACATCAACTCCCCTCTAAACCTTCCGACGTAGGTAGCGACACTCGAGCCAACTACAAAGTTGGTTATTGGAATAAGTTTTTCACTCAGTTGATAAAGGTAATCTTGTTTGTTATTTCCCTTGTAAATGGCAGGCAATAAACATAGGTGTCTAAGCAATTTTCTCCGTGCAAAGTTGTCAGAAAACAATTAACCTGGTCTATTCAAGCGTAGCACTCGCAAAGTTTGCATTAAAAACTTGTCACTTCCTCAATTCGGATCCCATGCAATTATGTAATGTAGGTTCTGTTAATTACAGCTATGTATTGAAAAGAATACGTTATTTTTTTAATGCAGGATTCGAACCAATGTCCCTTAGTGATACGCTTAGGAACAATGCTCTCATGACACTGCAGACACTATGAGCTAAACTTTTATAATTTGTATTTGAGTCATTGTCTAGTAGAAAGAAGGTTAATTTGTTTATTGTAGTTGATCCATGAAACATACAAATTAAATTAATAATAAATGTTAGGTAAGCCTGGTTGAACTAAAACAAGTTCAATGTTCTTCATCTCCCTTTGGAATTATCTAAAAACATTGATTTATAAATTTCATGTCTAAATATAGCAGTTAGTCCTAGTAGCAGACAAAAGAAAAAATAAAAGATTTCATAAATTTTGATTATCACTTACTAAAATGATCAGTGATTGATTTTCAAACATCAAGAATGGAAAAATAAACATAAAATAAATAAATTTGTATTTAGAGTCTACCCACTCAGTCATATAACTGATTTTCAGTGGGGGACAGTGAACCAAAGTGACCAAACCAACCCTGCAGGCCCCGACGCAATCGACGAGTGAGCGATGACCAACCAAAGATTGATATTGTTTCAATAGGAAATATAGCTAGCAGTGGTTTGGACAGTGCAAACACCCGCTAATCAACACCAGAATCAACAAGGCCTATTCAGATCAACTTTAAATTTAATATGTGCCTCGTTGTTAGGACGGCTCCAAAGTCACCGTTAACAATTTCCTAAGCCAAGAACTGATGGACTTAGTCCAAATCAGAAGTTAAAAAACTTCTTCCTATAGCGGGAATTGAACCCTGGACCTTCTGCATTGGAAGCAGAGACAATAACCACAAGACCAAGCCAAACATTAACAAAAGAAGCGTCGAAGGGTGTTGGTCTTGCAGTTAGCGTCTCTGCTTCCAATGCAGCAGGTCCAGGGTTTTGATTCCCGCTCAAGGCAAAAGTTTTTTAACGTCTGATTTGGACTTCCGTCCTAGCAAGGAGGTACATAATAAATTTAAAGTTGTTCTGAATCGGCCTTGTTGATACTGGCGTTGATCTGCGGGTGTTCGCACTGTCCATACCATTGATCGCTATTTCCTATTAAAAAATATTTATCTTTGGTTGGTTATCGTTCACTCGTTGATTGCGTCGGGGCCTACAGGGTTGGCTTGGTCGCTTTGGCTTACTGTTCACCACTGAAAATCAGTTATGTGACTGAGTGGGTAGACTCTAAATACAAATTTATTTATTTATTTGTGAAGGAACAGTTTTTTGCATTGAAAACAATTCAGACATAACAAAATCCAACTCGGCTGGTGTTTTGAGTCCGGGTCCCCTGCTTGCCTGGTGGACATATTAACCACTAGATCACCGAGCAAGCGAGCCGGATACCTGGGTCCAAATCATGGTCAAGGTGGATTTGACAATTTTTGATTGTTTTCTATGTAACCAAACTGTTGTAATCTCAAGCGTAGTACCCCACCCCTCCCCACTTAGTTTTCAATACGCTCGTGAACGTTTTTCATAGGACGTAAATTAAAACTTTCTAAACTAAAAGTTTGCGCATTTATTCATCATCATCATTATACATCGCCGCTTCCTACTTCTGGCTTGAGTTTCGCAACCAAATTCTTCCACTTCTTTCTATCCTCCCACAATCGTGTCTCTGCTACATGATCCCAGCTCTCTCTAGTATGTAGGTCTCTTGCTATGGTCTCCTTCCATCTCTTCCTTGGTCTCCCCCGTCTTCATCTACCTTCAATCCTTTTCTCATACATTCTCCTGGGCATCCTCTCCTCCGTCATTTGTTTCATATGCCCAAACCATCTCAGCCGTGTCCTTCCCATCCTGTCGCCTAACTTCTCCACCCCAAGCATCTCCCTGATGTTCGTATTTCTAATTCTATCTCTTCTTGTCTTGCCCACTGTGCTCCTCAGGAATCTCATCTCTTGCCGCCCATGTTTTTTATTTTTTATATTATTTTATATTTATATAGTCCAGGATTCTGCCGCATATGTGAGGATCGGTATGAAGTAGGTCTTCTATAGTGTCATCTTGCATTGTATGGGTATTGCTGTAATGTATTATTGTTTCAAAGCAGTTTTTCTCTTTCCTGTGCGTCTACTTTCACACATCGTGCAAAGGCTTATTTACAGTAAACATCATTATTTTGATTTACACTGTTATCTACTATGTGCTGCAGAGAAATGAAGAATTTATTTTAAAATGTTTTCACAGCGAGATCTTTGATAATAGAAATGCGTTAACACAAAACAACAATTACAAATACCACTCCTAGTTAAACATTTCAATTTAGTTTTTAGTTAACCGGTACGTAGTTTCTAGTTAGTAGTTTCTATGGCAGACCCCCCACTTAAGGCCATTGTACCACCTCTGGCCGATAATTTGAAAGTCGAAGAAACATGTCTGAAAAGTTTGCTGAATGAAAGAAGGCCTTTAAAATAACAGACAAAAAATTGTGAATTTTTTTGGGCGGGACATAACCTCACTTTCTACGAATTTTTTTGTCAAACGGTACAAATAGACCAACTGTTATTTTCAGAAAACTATTTTAGCTATAGTCAAGTTAATAAATAAACAAACGACACGAGTAGGATCTATTTTAGAAGAATATGTAGACAGCAATCCGCTAATATTGGTAAATGCAGAGGAACCATTCACTTTTCTGTCATACAAAGGAGACCTGTCAAGACCCGATCTAGTTTTTACCCATGCCAATCTACAAGAAGAGGTTAAACAAGAAAATCTGGAATCCCCTACTGGAGCAGGTCATAAAATGATATTAGTCACTAGAGAAAAGGGAAACAAAGAGGAAGAGGATACAAAGTGCACATGGAATTTCAAAAAGGCAAATTGGAGAGGGTTTAGACAAGACACAGAAAAGGCATTTGACGAGAGGGAGGCTGAAGAGGACATAGATAGGGAGAATGCACAAATAATAAAAATAATACAGGATGCAGCTGAAAAACATATACCTTGAGGCAAAGTAAAACGGTTTACACCATTTTGGAACAATGAACTCTCAGTGCTCAAAGGATCAGAGAGATGAAGCAAGGAAAAGGTGAGAAAACACAAAACATGGAAGATATGATAGAGCTAGGAAAAGACAAGCAAAAACTAAAAAGGGCCATAACTCGAGAGCAAAAAGAGGGCATTAGAAGAATTTGTAGAAAATATTGATTACCAAAAGGACGGGAAAAGGGCACATACATTCTTCTCTAAATTAAATAACCAAGAAAAAAGATCAAACAAAAATGAGTTATTAGTACACAATGGAGAAGAAATACACGATGATAAGAAGAAAGCAGAAGTGATATGTGAATTTCAAGCAAACAAGCAAAACCAAAGAAAAATAAGCACACTAAAGTAGAATTCCAAAAATTTGTGGATGACATAAAAGACCCATATAACTCACCTTTCATAATGAGCAATTGGAAGAAGCACTAAGAAGGCTTAAAATTAAAAATCACCAGGAGTCGACCTGATATACCCAGAATTTCTAAAGAACCTTGGCAAGGAAGGTAAAAGTGCAATACTAAATCTCTTGAATAACATCTGGAAATACAATATTCCTGATATATGGAGGAAAGCAGAGATAATACCACTGCTGAAAAATGGGAAGGATAGCTCAAAATTTCGAAAGCTACAGGCCAATAGCCTTAACATCGATGATGGCTAAAACAATGGAGCATATGGTCAACTGTAGGCTAAAAACATTTTTAGAGTCGAATGAAGTGTTGGCAAAGGAGCAGGCAGGTTTTAGGCAGAACAGAGGGACACTAGACCAGGTGGCATACTTGCAGCAGGATATTAAGGAAGGGTTTAATAAAGAAGTTATCTACACTGGTAGTTTATGTTGATTTTAAGACTGCATTTGATATAGTAGATAGAGAAATACTTAAAAAAGATGAAAGAGATGAGTACCACACAACATATACAGATGGAGTAAAACTTTCTAAGTCAGAGATATATAAGAGTAAGATGCAACAACAAACAATCACGGTATAGAAAAACCAAGGCGGGAGTACCACAAGGGGCAGTAACAAGCCCTACTTACTTCCTGATATATATAAACGACTTGGCGCAATATAAAACAGGAAAGAAGCGAGGTAAGATCAAGTTATTTGCGGATGATGTGGTGCTTTAGTGTAGTGACAGAGACGTACAGAAAATGGAGTTAGAAATGAACAAGGCATTGCAAGCATTAGAAAGAATGGACCGGGGAAAATGGGATGGTAGTGAATGAAACAAAAACAGTATACAATTATTGTACAACAGGAAGAACAATGCCCCAGTTTAGCCTAAAATACAAAGGAGTAAGCTTAAAATACGAAGAAGACCCAATCTATCTTGGCGTAATGATGGATAAGAAAATGACGATGTCTAGCCATATCGACAGAATGTGCCAATTAAGTAATAAAAGACTAGGCTTACTGAAAAGAGTATCAGGGGTAACTTGGGGAGCCAATGTCAATACACTATCTACGACATACAAAACATACATACGTCCAGTGTTGGAATATGGAAATGCCATGTTGATTAACACTTCAAAAACACACTTGGACAAGCTCAACATTATCCAAAATAAAGCCCTGAGAATCATAACAGGAGGAGTGAAAACCACACCTATCACCGCAATGGAAACAGTAGCTGAAGTCCCACTACTGGAAGCAGAGCTTGTCGCACTGTCCAACACTTACACTAGTGTAAGCTCAGTGTACGAAAAATGGCTGTTTTTTTGTGTCAGGTAAGTCATGTATTAGTATGTGGTCGGTTTTTCTGTACCTTCATGTAGCACTAGTGCTGCCAGTGCTACACTAATTACACTGGCTATTTTGGTCAGTTAAGGAGGAACTCACTAAAAAGTGTGAGTGTGTTTTTATGTGGGCAACACCGTGTACACTGAATACTGTTTCCTTTAAAAATAGAAACTTCCGCCGTACACTGCTCAATGTCACGTGTAAAACAGTGTAGCACAGTGTGACAGGCGAACAAAGCTAGGAGAAATGTAGCAAGCTGGAAGCCTGTACAAAAAAATGGTTCGCTTGGATAAGATTATGGAAAGAGATCCCCAGACGGCCTAAATACACAAAAAATTCATACTAAGCAGAATGTAGTGGCGAAAGTTAAGGGGAAGTGATACTGAAACAGACAAGGAAATGGAAACAAAATTCAGTGTCTCATTGGAATAAACCATCACGTAAATTTGAGGAATATACAGAGGAAAAAGAAGAACTTATCAAGAGGAGCATATGAAAGTCGCACTAAGATTATCAAAGAATACCCAGAGAAGGATGGCTGCATATAACACTGATTCAGCACCCAGGAGAAGGAATGCAGGTGCGGAATACAACAGTATAGAGTTTGAGGATCATATCCAGCAGATCAATGGGAGTAACTTGATGGGAGAAATGAGAGCAATAAGCAAAGCTGGAGAGATTAGAATACTTTAGGAGAAGGAAGTGTGATACTAACAGAATCAAGAGCATCTACCAGGCTACATGGATAGAAGAAACAAAGCATAAATAGACACTGCAGTAAAATCCTGAGGTTGTGATGCAGGTAAAACACAGTAATGCTACAGTGGAATACAACACTGGGCATAAACGGAAACGATAGGCTGAATTCCTCGCTAAATGGAAGTAAACCAGCAATCATAAACAACATTGCATACAGATCAGCTAAAATCAACATCTGAAATGCACCAGCACTCGGAGTTAAGAAGCATGGAAGGAGAAAGCAAGATAAATTGGAGTGAGCTATAATCAAGGAAGGAAGAAATGATAGGACAAACTATTATAGGAGAAGAAACTACAACAGCACAGTTTTAGACTAGATACCGGCCATGACTTGCTAGCAAAGCACTTACATAGAATAGGTGTGCAGCATGTGTAAACTCTGTGGTGATGGAACACAGGACAGACAACATCTATTTAGATGCGCTACATTGAAAGGACACTATGGGGAAATGCCAGTGGGTATGGACAGGAGGGAACAGGAGTCCTATCTTTACTGGTTGTCAAGACACATGATGACATAGATATGTCAATGTGGGCATAAGAGAAGAAGAAGAAGAAGAATAGTTATAGCTAAAGGTGTTTAGAAACTATGTCCAGAAAACCAATTCTCAAAATTTAATTTTGAACTAGATTTGTATATTACACTTTTGTCCAATAATCTAAATATAATTTCCCAAAATGAGGTGATGTCTCGCCCAAAAATATTCACAATTTTTTTCTGTTATTTTAAAGGCCTTCTTTCATTCTGCAAACCTTTCAGACATGTTTCTTCGACTTTCAAATTATCGGCCTGAGGTGGTACAATAGCCTTAAGTAAGACGCTAGAATTCCATATTTTTAAAGTTAATTACTCGACCTTAAGCCTCGCTGGAAACAAAAGTCTATTTTGAGCCTCCCTGATCCTGATTTACACGTTGCTATCTTGAAACTGTTTCATTGTTGGGGTCATGATTGCCACATGTTTCGTTAGTCTTGTGGTTAGAGAGCATAGGACATGCGTTTTTAGGCAAATTGCAGTTCGTTCGGCCGACTGTTTGAAATTTTGAAAATAGTCCATGAATGTGGAAATATGGAGCTCTGCAATATCACGTTTCCATATTTTGTTTAAAAATAATTTATTAAATATAAATTGGTTTTCATGAATTAAGATTTTGTTAAAAAACTCCAAAATTGACTATATTCCTGGTTGTTTTCTGGCTGATAACACAAATTTTTTAAAATCTATGACCGCAAGGCTGCCTATGCCATGCATGCTTTATTGACAATTTTGCAAAAGTTTCATATACGTCTGATGCTTCTTGGCCGAGCAAAAAGCTTTTTGGCAAATGTGTCCCATTTGTCCCCAATATGTGTGGCCGAGCAAATAGCTATGTGCCAACTGCCAAATGTTTCCCATTCCCTCTTAAGAGAGGAATGGGACACATTTGCCAAAAAGCTTTTTGCTCGGCCAAGATGTATCTGACTTATATGAACCTTTGCAAAGTTGTCAATAAAGCATACATGGACAGCCCTGCAGTTATAGATTCTCAAAAATTTGTCTTAATCAGCCAGGAAAAAATCACAAACATATTAAATTTTGGAGTTTTTAACTAAATAAAAATTTGTGTAAACTAATTTAATTTTTTATAAAAAAATAATATAAAAACAAAATTTGGAAATGTCGCATGTGTTATTGCTGAATCATATATTTCCACATTTGTGACAATGTTCAAAATTTCAAACACCTGTTGTGTCAGTCGGCCGAGCCTGAAACGCATGTCCTATATTAAGTCTCGGAATTCCAATGCACAAGGTCCAGCGTTCGAACCCCACTACAGACAGAAGTTTTTAAACTTCTAATGTGAAGTCCCTCATTTCTTGGTTTAGCTTAACAGATTGTTAATAATCGATTGTATATTTTGAACACTGACGAACCAAAGTATCATCGAGCGGCAACCCTACTTTTTAAATGAATAAATTCGTGAAAGAACATTTTCTGAGAAAGAATCGATACTATGGAAAACATTACAAAAACCAATTCGACTGGGGATTATTGATTTATTATTATTGATTATTGGGGACTATTGAACCCCGGGTCCCCTGCTTGCCTGGCATACATCTAAACCACTAGATCTCTGAGCAAGCAAGCGGGAGACCCGAGTTCAATCCCTGATCGAGTTAGATTTACAGTATTAATTTTTAGCATGTTGTCCCATTGTCAAAATGAAATACGATAGCACAGGCCTACTTAGTTTTCCATAAATATTTTTTGTGTGTGTTATGGACCATAAAGAAAATGTTTAATTCTCCAAAAATGCTATCGGTTCCAAAATGTTATTGGTTGTCAAACAGGGGAGCGTACGCTCTTTTAAATTTGGTTTTATTTTATGTTAGTTTGTTTGTACCACAGCAACTCCCCCCCCCACTTGCGTAAGGTGTAGAATACTATATTTTCAAGTTCATTGCCTTATGTGCTTGGTCTTGCTTGACGGTGCTCATCTTGCTTCGTTTGTTGCTATTATAAAACTAATTCTATGTTGTGGTTGTTTCAGATGATTGGAAACGTCTTCTGTGCAATGCACATCTTGAGCGATCTTCTCGCCATGCATCTCCCAGAACTTCCTACCACGCCTCTGCCACTGGCCAAAACTACAAACAGCCTACCTTCGAAACAAATTTGGTGAGATGACTACGTACTAATCCTTGTCACTTTGTAATTTCAAGGCCATGGACATTGCCTTTTTCCACGGCGACTCGCTACTTGTACTGCACTGTTCAAAATACTGTTGTACTCATACATTGTATAATAATTGTACAGCTGTGCAATAAATATTGTCTAACCCATGCCATTTGTTGTGATAATTCATTTGTACATAGCACCTTCTTTTTCCCCATTGCTTTAGCATGTACTAACAACACATTTTTCCTATTGTTGCAGATATTAATTGGGCCATGAAGGGTTAAGGATTATTGGAAGACTGTTGGTCATGATCCTATTGCTATGTATGTCTGCACTTGTCATTTAAATGGTTCCTTTCAATGGACTCATCTAAATGGAAAGTGTGGAGCTCAACACCTTTTTAGGTGTTGAGCTTCACACTTTTCATTTAGACTGGTCCATTGAAGGGAAACATTTAAATGACTGACAAGTGTAGACATACATAAGGATTATGATCAACAGCCTTCCAATAATCCTCTTAACCCTTCATGACCCAATTAGTGGACTTAGTCTTTTTTTCCAAGGCCATTTACTACGTTAGCTGCTTACCTTGCAAGGTTAGCAGTTGACCTAGTTTATGGACATAGCCATTTTTTCCAAGGCCATTTACTAGGTCAGCTGCTAAACTTAGCAGTTGACCTAGTTTATGGACTTAGCCATTTTTTTCAAGGCCAACTTATTGGTTGACCTACTTTATAAAAAACAGCTAATAATAAATAATTAAAATAATAAAATAGTAAATAATAACAATTGCTTTGGGAAAAAAATATATAATTTATTAAAAATATTAAATAAAATACAGTAAATTTATACAAATTACATGAAAAACAAGCAAAAACTGGATAAAATATACAAAAAATGGGCCAAAAAAGCGCTTTTTATACTACCTAAGTCTTTTTTGCACTTCAGAGCTACCATCCCCCAAGAAATAAGTTTTCACTTAACCAGAGTGTTCTCCCCAGAGCCGAGACGGAATTGACGGCAAAATTTGATAAGTGCCCACCAACCATGTCAGTTGCTAGTTCTCGAACACGGACTTGTCCAAACAGGTTTGTACGAGACCGTACGTTCAAGAACTAGTAACTTCGATGAGTAGTGTTCACACAAATTCCACCATCAGTCCCGTCTGTGCAAGAGGACTCAACACTTTGTTTAAGTGTAGCAAAAGTAGCAAAAGCAGCAAAAGAGTGAGAATAGCCAACACCACTATGCAGGACAATGCAGCCGTGAGAACAAATACACTAGGTCATCTCCAGGGGTTAAGTGGCCATCATTGCTCCTAGTTTTATTAAGTATTGAAAACCCATAAGTACTTCTGTGCTTGTAAAATAAACCGTACGCTTCCTCAATTCTTTGGCAACTGCTTTTATTTATTTCATGTCTATCCCGTTCAGATAAACAAATTGATTTACAAATTAAACTAGGATTGCATTTAAATTAAATTAATAAATTTGTATTTCGAGTCTACCCACTCCACACTCAAAGTGATGTTTACAAGTAACTGAGACAACAGCTTACAAAACTTCCAAGATTTAAAATAAAATAAATTCACAATGGTGTTCTCAAAGGTTCAGAAGCTAAATTTAAAGAACCGAAGGCAAAGAGATTTCTACCGGCTATTACAGACTGGCGTTCTCCCCCCTCCCCTGACCTGCCCCTGACCCCCCCTCAAGGTCAAGCAAGCACAGAAAAGTGTTTAAGGGTTGCCAATGAGCTCAATTACTGCTCGTGTTTAAAGCGACAGACCCCTGCCAACGTTATGTTATGTGTTTTTGAGAGAACTATAGCCTGCATGAAAAAAGATTGTGATATTTGGTAAATTTTTAGTTAAGACATTTAATTAATTGACCCATAATCAAAATACAAACTGTACTGATTATTATATTTGAATATTTTTTCTGCATTATATAATTCTTACAAAACCACATTACTGTTGCAATCAGTTTTTAGATATTTTCCACCGTTTTCAAGATATCAATAAAAACTGTAACTGCAGGGGTCTACCACCCTAAGAAGCCTGGTTCTTCTGAGTCGCAATGTATAAGTTCTCACAACTGTCGGCCACAACAATAGGTCTGTTCGTTTCTAGTACATGTTAGAAAGCAAACAAGGTTATCCATAATTTGGTTGATGGCTACAACAATATGGCTTACAGATAATTAAATTTATTGAATTGTTGCATAGGAATACAGTACATTCTTTAAAGCAGTGTTGTCTGTAAGCAATGTATAATATTTAGTCTAATTTATTAATTTTAATTAAAAATAAAAGTCACACTTTTGTAGTTTTAACATCTTCTGAAATGCTCACATTTAGCCCACTATGCCATCATGTAAGGTCTGGGTCTAGCGGCAAAGAATGTTTCTAGTTCTCACAGCAAATTATAAAATGAACATGTTCGATGAGCTAGGTTCCGCGCTGAATTCATTGTCGGTACCTCCAAATACATTTAAGTTTATTTAACATATTATATATCTTATTCAGTAACAAAAACTGTTAAACACTGCTTTGAAAGAATGCGTACTCTTTTTTAATTAAAAACTTCATCTTGAATCGGTTTGTTTTTGGCAAAACAAAAAACAGGAAAATAACCTTCGACAGATGCTAGTGTGTTAACAAATATTACAAAAAAAATTAGTCAAGATCAGTAAATAAATAGAAATAAATGTGTACATAGAGCCGACCCACTCAGATGCAAACTACTGATTTTCAGTGTGGTCGTTATTACTGGTTTTGTGCGCTTTATTGCTGGCTCCAAAGTCACCTTTTAAGCACTTTTGAAGGTACCCAAATATTATAATACACAAGTTGAAAGATTTGCTGGAATGAGGATTTGAACCCTGGTCCTATTGCATTGAAAAGTGGGAGAAGCCCAAAGGACCAACAAGCATTCCAACAGGCATAAACATAGGCGTGTATATACATATTATTATTTTGTAAATTGACCTGTTAACTATATTTGTAGTGACATCGCAATATTAAAAAATACAGTTTTCTTTGTTTGATCTCTTAAATTTCAATGATTTGATATTTGATAATTATTAATTTGTCTTTTGAAATTTTAATTTATTGGTTAAGAATTTAGTCATTACACAGACCAACAAATTGCAATGCAATTACTGCGTACCGGCATACTTTGGGTACCAGTGAATAGTTTCTTTGATATATTATGTATTCTATGTCCAAACTTTAAAAACTTGACGAACCATATGTACGTATATAATTATGTACATCTGGATTGGTAATTAACTACTCAACTCGATCTTTTCTGGGTCACATTTTTTGTTTATTTGCCAAAAACAAAACCTGTTTAATTATTGTTGTAGCCAAATTGAACAGACTTATTGTTGATTGCAAGTATGTCAGCGGTACATGATACATAATCACGAGAGCTGCCTTAGAGAACAACGCATACAACCAGGGCCACTTGCAAATCACGGTGTCAGTAAATCTACGATTTTAGTAACCAGAAAATGGTTTAAAACTTGAAAGCATGACTGTAATTTGCAATTGACCGTGGAAATGGATTCAATGCCATCACCATGGGAATAAGTGAGAGATTTAAAACTATTGACATAAACAGCAATCTAGTCCTACTCCTAGGCCTATACCCCAAGCTTCTGCAGGGACTTCCAACGCCACTTTGAAAGTAATGAGGGTTTAAGAACACTTTTGTGAGGATTTGACATAAAACATCACGTCAAGGAATACGTGCAGGCCTATTTGTGAAACAAAATGTTTCGTTTTCTGAATTTGACTTAAACCGATGGCACCGTCAACGACCAACTTGTAAATTAACCAAGGTAGGCCTAACTAGGCCTTCAATACAAAAATAATGATATGCCCATAGGGACACACATCTAGTCTTTAATTATTACTTGCACATACAGAATGGATGAATAATAATTTAAAACACTATTACTGCAGTTTTAACCAATTCAATGTAGGCTTGGCTACATATTTTCAAATATTTAAAAAGAGGATAATATGCAAAATAATATATTCCGCACGGGACAAACTGCCTCAACGTTGGTACGAGAATGACAGACCTCAACTAAAATCTTTTAAAGAAACTGTAAAGAACAGGGACTACAGGCCATAGACATATGATGCTGTTTATGTCATAAGTTTCAGGGGCAATGTCACTCAAAAGTTCATGGATGGATTACAAAATAAAGAAGCTAATATTTTATATCTTGACTCGTTCAGTTTCTCAACTAGTGCCAACGAGAAATGAAAGCATTGTACAACATTGAGTCAGCCATTCTACCCACTTGGGCAGAACTTTCAATGCTTTTAAAACCAGAGTTGACGATGGTGAAATGAAAAATTATATTGCTGTAACAATTAACAATGTGAAGAAAGCAAGCAATTCAATTCAAATTGGAACAACTTTAATAATAGTAGTGCACAGTCATTTCCTAATAAACTGTAGTCACAACTGAAGACCCAACCAGCCTCAAGTACTGCTAAATCGGAATCTATTGTCATGATTTTGTAATCCATCCAATAACGGGGAAATATAAGGCTATGGGTGACACCGAGTAAACAACATGGGAGAAAGACGAGCAATCGAGTAACAACCAACCCTCTAGTGTGGCGAGTCATTTCTACAGCTGCGTGTGTGGGTGTATTGTGCACCGATGGTATGCATAAGAAAGGACAGAGATAGTTCATAAAGTTGAGACAGAACACCAAAATGTGGCAGCTTCAACAAGAGTATGAAAATCAACATTTTACACAACAATTTTATAACTTCTATATGTATTCCCCCAAAGTAGCAAGTGTGAGTGTGACTTAAGGTCCTTCTTTCCAGAGCACATCACATATTATGTAGCAACTGCAGATGCTCCGCTATAATATGGGACTAGTATGAAACTTTAAATTAGCTAATGGTAACTTTAACTTAACGGCATACATAATCAGGAGGTGAAAAGTTATGTGTGTTACTGTTCGCCATTATTTCCCACTTGTGATGTTGATGCTAATTCATGGTAGGGCAGATAGTATAATATGGGACATTATTATTATTAAATTGTAAGAAGATAATGGTTGAAGAAGAGAGAGAGAGAGGGAGAGAGCTTGTGTCGCGACAAGATAATGATGAAGCAGATGAGGTGCCGAGCTTGGCAGTCTGGTGCTGATACTGTGATGCCCATGATCAATGGTGGAAACACCCTTCTAATCAAGTAAGTGTATGTGGTTGGGGAAAGAAGAAAGGAGACCAACAGCTTACCTTGAAAGTGTGTCACAGTTAGGGTTGCCGTTCAATATGAATTTAAATATCGATAATCGTGCATGTGCATTGTTTAAATCTAGTGTTCTTTGTCCCATTCTCGATTCTTTTTATTTCCATGTTGTTTTACTCGGTACTAGGAGAATCAATAAGAGCAGCTTTGATTAAGTATCATGTACCATACTAACATACAACACACCACTACAGTACCAGGAGACACTAGGGTTCACTACACAGTTCACTCCAGAGTAGGCTCAGGCTGGCAAGCATCGCAACACATTGAACTTGCCGCCATTAAGCTGAAGGGTGCCACAGTTTACCATAATATGCACACGTCTAGTGTGACAGTGACAGATATTAACAACAGCGGTCAAGGATTGGCCCATTAGAAACAAGATGTATGATCATCCATTTTGGACTCCATGTTCAATAATCTTAGACAATAGCCTATCATACAAATTAATAGGAATGCGGCATTTATCATAAGTAGGGTTGACACGTTTAAACGTGCATGTAGGTAGAGTTTAAAGGAGGACTGACATGGTGCTGGTAAATTTTAATATAGTATTCTAGATACTATTTAACGACAATATGTGCCAGCATTAGAGCTGTCAGTCAGCATGGTACCTGCCGTTTGTGCGCACGCCTTTTCGTCTACTAGCATGTGACGACATACTGGCCTAGTCACTAGAAGATGATCGAGGCGACAATATAATACCACACGGCAGTAAACGTTCTTCTTAATATCTTTCGCGCAATGAATGGCAGAATAACCAAAATGCGTATACGTACAGTAGAATATTCGTGCACGATCATGCCGCAAACAGATTGGAATTATGTCTCTTAGCGGCTTGGCAATTATTTAATGAAAAATAACACGCGTTTTAACTTTTGTCTCCTCGCTTCCACTTGCCATTTGTGCAATGTGGTTCGGGCCTCACCGGGAATCTTCGGCACTCGCTACCGGCTGTTTCCGAAATTATTCACGGCGCGAGCAAGTGGCGACTGCATAACAAAACTACCCTGTTCCCTGTTCCTCTGTTGCACGATTTTACTCAAACTGTTATGCACAAAATTCTCATCAAATTCAATATTGCCCTTTTCATGTATTGGCATTATTGCACCATGGACCATGGTTTGCTTGCTGGTTTCGATTCTCATAAAAATGCTATGAACTTTCACGTTTTACGACTAGCCTCTTAGGGTAGCCCTGTGCTTATTATGGACCATCCGGTGGCGAGGGGGGAAGAAACCTGCCGGTCTCCGCGCTAAACACGATGAGCGCAAGGCAGTCGGTGCGGGAGGCAAAAGTTAAAAACACATGTGTTTATATTAAATTATATTGGCAAGCCCCTAAACAACATAATTCAATTCTGTTTGCGGCATACTTTAAAGCAAATATTCTGCTCTATGTATGCAAAAAATGATTATGCTGGCGCTTATTGCTTGTCAGATGTAAGAATGAACGTTTGCTGCCGTGCGATATTACACTGCCGCTTCTATCGGGGGTGAGTGGCTAGGCCAGTGTGACGTCACACACTAGTAGACGAAAACGGGAGACCAAATACCTCGAAAACGAGTTGACTTAGAGAAATGTTTTTTTTCGGTAATCGTAATTATTTTAGACGTACATCAACTTTGCTTAGCCATGCCGGTCCTCCTTTAAATGTTTAGAGTTTTATTAAACGTGTGGGGCCTAAACGTTAATTTTTTTACCTTTTTTTTTACAAAATTTTATTTTGTTATCAATTTTTAAGCCTACACGTACACGAACACAGGCCAGGTGCCGGGTCCCAGGCTGTTTAAGGCCGGTCATCAGTACAAAATTATGATTACCGTATTTACCCGATTGCAAGCCTACCTTTTTTGACACATTTTTGCAGTTCAAAATGGCACCCCGGCTTGGAATCGATAGCAAACTTATGAGTATTTAAATGCTACATTTTTTTGTTAGATGACCTTTTAATCAGGGGTCGGCTTGCATTTGGTGTCGGCTTGCAATCGAGCAAATACGGTATGCCTACCTAAAAAAAGTTTTTTTTTTTTTGGAAATGAGGTTTAAAAACGTTAACACATTTAAACGCGTTTAGTAGAGCAGTTTAAACGTTTAAGGAAAAAAACGGATTTGGGCAGCCCTATTCATTAGGTAGGAGGCTCACATAAAATTGATTAACTATAAACTAACTAAGTTAATAAATCAAATCATGATGATCGTACAATGATATTTGATAATTATGCCTAAATGACAATTTTCAGAATTTAGGCTGTCCTAAATTTAAATCCGCCAAAGATACGTACACACACAACTCTCATGATCACATTATAACTAGGGGTGTGCAAATATTCGAAATTTTCGAAGTATTCGAGAATAATTAACTATTCGTATTCGATTCGAAACTCGAAGAATAGTAACTATTCGAATTTCCGAAGTATTCGATATATACGAAGTATTCGTTTTGAATTGGCTTCGAACTTCCCGCCGAATCTGAATATTTTAGGTATGTTACTAAGTAATTAGTAATGTAATATTGTCTTATGCAATTTACAGTTTACTGCATATTATTTGCCTTGTATTTGCTTGCACTGCTGGTACAATAAGTCAATAAACCTTGAAAATCAATTATAATATGTATTAATTACTTATGTGTAGTACTACTGCATTATTGTGGGAAATATTCGATATTAGACTTCAATATTGGACTTTTTGAGATTGTACTATTCGATATTCGTATTCGAACTCAAAAACCACTATTCGCACACCCCTAATTATAACGTCATAACAACATTATGGTAAAAGCCTTGCCGTGTTGAATATACCGGTTCGCGAATGATCTCCAAAGTAAAGCAACATCAAGCGTGGTCAGTCAGTAGGTACTGAGATGGTTGACTTGGTTGACTTGAACTTGAGGGTTGACCTTCAACCTTATCAAACACTTTGAGTGATTCATTATTTCATTTGTCGACATCTACTGATCTCGACCACGCAGCTGTTAAGTTGTCTCCCCCCCCCCTCACACTACCAAGCTCAATGACCTTGAAGCAACTGCTACTCTTCTCTTGACATCTGGCCAACCCCCCCCCCCCCCTATCCACATACCAAGCTTAGTGTGAGATATAATAAAATGGCTCTAGCAAGTAGTAAAGTACCCAAACAGATAATACTCGAGAGATGCCATGGGACGACGGCTAACACCAATAGAAATGCGCCAAGTTGTAGACTACGACGATTAGCCCTACACGAAGGAATAATCAATTCATCACGATATTCAGTGCAAAATAATATGGTACAATTATCACGATATGACGTCAGTTATCAATCCACGATTTTTGTTCGCACCACTAGTAGGCCTACATAGAATACTTGTTTCGTTTTTAAATTTTTAAAATTGTTTTTGATTTTAAGTTTTCATGTAAACGACGTTATTGTTTTGCATGGCCCTTCAGAAATATCCCATTGAAGTTTGACTGTATTTCCTGAATTCACACCATACCACGATGATTTGATTTCAGCACGATTAAATTTATCAGGTAAATTTAAAATCAAATGTTACCGATTTTGTTTTTTAAATCGGGCCACATTCCAAACACTTGAGTTATTTTCACTAGACCTTTTTTACTTCGATAAATGTTCAAATTATAATGTGAACTGTGGTGTGAGCTAGTAAACATGCTAGGAACATGCAAACATGCAGGGAACATGCGAACATGTTAGGTACATGCTGGTGCTTCTTCATTACCACTAGCTTAACGATGTCATCACTTCACTCACTGACAATAGCCGTGTCAGATAACTTAAGAGACTGCTAGAAACAAGGAAGTTAACAGACTTTATAAAATTACGCTGACAAATGAAATAGTTAAGCAAGTAGTTGAGCACTGTACCAAACATGCAGGATACACTCTTACAAGGGAGGATTGAGGGATTAGGAATAAATCAACTGTTCCAAGAACTGACTTACAAACATTAGTAATATTGTGCGACACGAGCGTAGGCGGCTGAATATGACGATGTCCGAGACGCTGAAGTCGAAGAATCACACGTGAGCTGCGACATACGATGTGGAAGGTTCTCGAATCAGGTTCCTCCCATTCCTGAAATGTGCAACACAGTGACTATTAGGGTTGCACAAGGATAAAATAAAATAATTGATAATTGACATTACCACAAAATTATCATTACACCAAAAAATGTTGGTAGTCCTGCCCAATTTCTTTGTTTGTAATTTTTTTTAAAAGAGTCATTACGGTATAACAAAAAATCGTTTTATCAAACTAAAAGTTGGCGGGCATGCTTTCTCTTTCCACATCTCTTGGCATTCTAAACTGACATTGCCAGCATGTACCGGTACTGTCTATTATTATTTAAATTATAAATTTAGAAAATAAAAAACAATAACAAGAAATAGACCATACAGAAGTATAATTTTTACAACTGGTCGTTTAAAATGTTACGTTACGTATAGCCTAACAATGTTATCATGTACATTGCTCTTTTGCAATAGAAGGACACAACAATGGTGGTGTGCTATAGACAAATAACTTACCGGTCCACACAATTCTTCTGAACCGGTGACGCTATAGCGGCGATATGCAACGACAATGAACGTTATCTTGTTTCTTATCGATGACTCGAGAGTTCCTCAAACTCCTGAAAGTAAAAAACAGAGAGTAACTAACAATTCAAACATAGCTAGGCTCTGTTGTTCCAAATAAAGCTAGGCTCTGTTGTTCCAAACAAACCTTCCTGATGTTTACAACATGGCCTGTTTTTGAAACTATTTAAGTGGTTAGGCCTATATAAAGTTTTAGAGAAGCATTGTAGGTGACTAGGAGGGATGTAATGAGGATATCCGAGATCAAGTAGGCTTAAGAAATTTAATAGAGCGACTTGGAGAGAGAAGATTTAAGTGGTTCGGACATGACAAAAGGATGGAAAGAGCAAGATTACCAAGAAGGATGATGTAATAAGAAATTTCATGTAGGAGACCAAGGGTCAGACAGCGACAACGATTGCAGAATAGTGTGAGAAAAGATGTGGTACAGCAAGGAGGAGACTGGAATGTGGTGGCAGGAGAAAAAAAGATAGAGAGGCCTATCTTCAATGCCGACCCAATGCAGAATTGGCAACAGGAAACAGATAATAATGACGAAAGGTACAACAACCGTGGTAAGGTACAGACTAATAACTTACCGGTCCACACAAATCTTCTGAACAGGTGACGCAAGTGTCGACGTACAATCAATGTTTTTGTTGTCTCCTGGACAACTGAGAGTTCTTCATACTCCTGAAACTGAAACACCAAGAGTTAGAAACAATTCTAACAGAGCTAGGCTTAATAGTTGGAGGTAGGCTATTTGTAGGCCCCTACTGTATTGTAGATGGTTTTATTTTTATTTCTTTTTTGCATTCTAATAACAAAACAATGAAATTTAGAAACAAAATGCATCTGCAATGCTTATAAGAAACCTACATGACAGTCAAACTTCATTAGGACGTTTCTGGTGGGCCACTGGAAAAAGTAAACTTACGTCGTATGTATTCCAAAGTTACTTAAAAATACAAAAAATTAGCACTCTAAGGCCCGTTTCCACCAAATGGATGCTAAACTCGAGTTTAACTAAGCTCCGCTTATCTTTAAACTTCAGTTTAAAACCATGACCCATTCCACCACATTTTATTCACCTCCGTTTAGCTAAGCGGAGTTTATTTTGTAAGGAGTTTGTGATTGGTTCTTCAAAAATCACGTGATTTTGTCTCCACGGTCAGCTGTTGAACAAGACAGTGACGACCATTTATATGGGATGTCTATGGTGACGACATACTGACAACATAACCTATGAAAAATGAAAATACGTTCGCGTGGTACTAACTACTCAGAGAGTGAGAAAATCTTGCTGTTACAAGTTGTTGAACAGTAAAAACACGAAATAAAAAGGTATAAAGACGTAAATAAATCCGATTCCACATCGTCACATCGTCAAAATCACAGCTTGTTATATGTGGAATCGAATATCGTACTGGCGGTGAGTCCAGTTTAAGTTGTTAAACCGCACCCCAGGTAGGGTTTAGTTTAAGCTCGGTTTAAACTCGAGTTTAGTTCTGGTGGAACGCATTTTCAAGCTAACCGAGGTTTAAAAAATTTAAACTCGAGTTTAAGACTTGGTGGAATCGGGCCTAAATATATAGGCCTATGGTTACAGTTAGAAAAATAAAAATGCTATATATTCAGTTATTGATATTTGACATGCCTGAAAACTCATAGTAGGCCTACACCGTAAAAAAGTTTGAAAGGCCAGTCGTAAGTAAACATTGTTGATATGGTAACCTTATAAAAGTAAAGTAAAGTAAACAAACATTTTTGCTTATCCTACACATAATGGGATCGTAGACCTAAAACATAAAACCCGACCTACTCACCAGGCTCAACACAACCGCCAGACGACTGAGAAGAAGAAGGTCTTGTCTAGAATCCTGCGTCGACCAATCAAGAGGCTCAGCTGACTAAGGTGTAGACCTCGTGAGACCCAGGGTAGGCAGAGGGATTGTAGGAATTAATTGATTCTTGTGTCTAAGCGGTCTTGACGATAATTAGCTCATCACACTCCTGAAATGTAAAACAAAACATTTAAATAAATAAAATAATAAATAAATTTTATTTTAAGTCTACCCACTCAGTTAAATAACTGATTTTCAGTGGGGGACTTTAAATCAAAGCGACCAAACCAACCCTGCAGGCCCCGACGCAATCGACGAGTGAGCGATAACCACCCAAAGATCGATATTTTTAAATAGGAAATATAACAATCAGTGGTATGGACAGTGCGAACACCCACGAATCAACGCCAGAATCAACAAGGCCGATTCAGAACAACTCTGAAATGTATTATGTGCTTCGTTGCTAGGACGGCTCCAAAGTCACCGTTTACAAACTCCTAACACAAGAACTGATGGACTTAAAGTCCAAATCAGAAGTTAAAAAAACTTCTGACTTTAGCAGTCCTGAATCGAACCCTGGACCTTCTGCATTGAAAGCAGGTACGCTAACCACAAGAACAACGAGCCACACAAATACCAGACGTGGTATAGGCTCTAGTAAATAGGGATGACATCGAGTAGTGAAACATGAATTCGCTTCCAGACTCTCTCGGAATTAGTCGAATGCTATTGCGCCATTTTGTTTTCAACACTAAGTCCATGCATCCCAAACACTCTTTTAAAACCACCCATATGTGGCTACCGGAATATGGATAGACCTACACACACCAGAAGTGCTGGATTTCGATAAATAGACAAGTGAAGCCAATGAAAAGCAAGGTGCATTCTATATGAAGCTACCGTACTCGTGACAGCATCTCAGTTGTATATTTTAATTCTTGGGCTGTGTGAACCGAGATTTTTGAGTAAAGTTTGAAATTTTATTCGGTACAAACTGTACAATGGGTAAGTTTCTAGTTTAGACTATCTAGTAGACCTTGAGGGTAGGCCTCTAACATCTAAAACATGTTTTGTTTTAAAGCCTCCAGCTAGATCTGCACTAGGCAAAAGTATTATGTTGGTTAGGCTGTAATAGAGGAGTTCAAGAATCAATACAATAGAGAACCTCACTCACTCACCATGGTCAACCCGAGAGGTTGCTGAGAAGAAGAAGTCTCGACGAGTTCTCACGACGATCAAACAAGTGAAGATCTCAGACGATCGAGTGATTGAGACTGTGTAGGCTTCGTAAGACCCAGGGTAGGCCCAGACTAACCAGTCCTGAGCTACGAGGTGTAGAAACACGATACGCACAGACACAAAACATAATTTTTCCCACAGTTTTTACTTATTGAATGTTTTAAATGTTTGTTTAGTCTCAATAAACAAACACTGCACAGTAAAGTGAGTAAATCATAACCTACTCTTGGCCTTGGTATATATTATATTAATCACTGCCTAGGCCTAATTGACTTTAAAATTTCAATATTGTATTCATGTTCAACTATAATTTTAATAACTCTAAAAGTAAAAGTAAGTGATGAAAAATTGATTTAGTTACGTGTAAGCAACAGTATTAACATTTAGTTGGCATAGGCCTATGCCTAGGTGAAAAGACTATTATTTTCTAATATTTATTTTGTTTACCAAGGCCATATCATTACACTAGGTGACTCACGCGAGGAACAATCTTCATTCTGTAACAAAAGAAACACAAAACAAGCTAGATCAAGGACTCACTAACTTGTAATGCAATAGACAGCACGGTAAAGACTGTTTGTATTTATTAATATAGTGTCTCAACTGTCATTATTATTTTCAATATCGAAATTAAGATCAATTACGATAGTCCTATTTCTGGAAATCGTAAATTATAAATTGTGTGTCTAGTGTTTCTTATTGGAAAAAAAACACATTCATATTTTATGAATACCTATAATTTCTAACTTCAAAACAAATCTTTACTTGAGGTACTAGCCCATTTTGATTTTGCAGTCAGTGGCCATTTTCCTTTCTCTCTTGAGTGAACAAGACCTCGTGTCGAAACGTGTCATGTTTTTCTGTGTTTTGTACATGATTAATGTCTCTATTTATCAAGAAATTCAGCAGCCACATCATTTTTCGAAGGTAAGTTATTGGATCCTATCTCACACCGATATACTCCAGCCGATTGGCATTCTATCTATATAACCAACCAACACTATTTACACGGGGTAATTCAGAAATCACACACTAGGCCTATCAAGTTGCGTTGAATTACTCCCAGCAGCAGCTTGCAATATAAGCTTTCCGGGCTTGGAGTTGACTGGATAGTAAATATTGTCTTTGTGAATAGATACCAAACAAAATATATAAATACATGGGCTATGGATACCTACATCTACCATTATTAAATTAACCCTTTCCACTTGAATTCTTTTGTTTGTTATTTAGAAGGCGGTGTAACAGTTTACAAAATTTAAGACCATTTAAGACTTGAAATAGCCTATTGGCAAATATATGAAAAGTTTTTAAAAAAATATGAAATTTTGATTTTTTTTAGTCTGAGGTACCTAGGCCTGTAGTAAAAACGTGCAGAAACACCCATGTAGGACAGCCGACATATGAGTGCAAAGGATTAATGAAGGCCCTACTCGATTATAGGCCACCATCGAGTAGCCTAATGGCCGCAGCCTTATTTTGGCCAGTCAATCAAGATATAAAAATATTATTGAAAAATGGCTTCACATAGGCCCTAATGGCCGCCCCCCACTTTTTAAACTTTATAATTTTAAATATACCCGAGGCATATATGCAAATAAATTCAGTAGTTCTACATGGATTTGTATTTTATAGTCGGTCAGTAAGAAATGAATAGAACTAGTGGAAATGCCGGTCTTAACAGACAGCAAAGTAGATGAGATGCTAAGCCTGGCAAGCAAGCACTGATATGTCGTAGCCCGAGAAAATGGCCACTTGTCACCCCCCGACCCGACGCATGTTGGAAAAGGGGTCTGATATTAATATACGTATTATTATACTTGGTCAAAAAAACATAACTGAGCGAGCGTCTCCACCTGACTCTTATGGCTCGAATGTCTGTTTTTTTTTCTTCTGTTAGGCCTACTGATTTGGTAGGCCCTACAGGTAGCATCGTTTCTCTGATTGACCTGAAATTTTGCACACATGTACATACCACCTAGGCGGGTTGCTGTATAGTTTCTGAACAAAATCCGATCGTTGGTTATAAAAAATAAAAAATAAAATAAAAAAATAAAAATGTTCTGATCGTTATGAAATTTAGCAGGGTCAATAAGTACAACATTCTCTCCTATTTTACAAATTTTCAGCTAAATCGGTCAAGACCTTAAAGACTTGTAACATTATGGGAATGTCGTACTCGGGTCGTGTTGCACGTACCGGTGCTCGCTCAACAACGCGACGGGACTTTAGCGTTTTCCTAGTTTTAAAGTCCTACTCTTCTATGAAATCAACTAGGCCTACTAACCTCACCATCTTCATCCTCAACTGTTACCGCGTCCAGCTCTGCGTTGGGTCGGCATTGAAGATGGGCCCCTTCTCTCCTGCAGCCACGTTCCAGTCTCCGCACTGTTCCACATCTTTCCTTTAGAACAAAGATAAAAATAACATGTGTGATTAATCTCTATATAGGCCTACCTAACCCATCCAATCTTGTAGAAGACCAACATTATAGCCTAGGCCTAGGGATGTAAAAATAATGGAGGCTAAACCTGAAGATACCTAAAACAAACACATAAGATCCTGAATCAATTGATGGGTAGGAAGGCCTAGATAATGTAGCGGCAACTGATTGATTCAAGATAACTCTCCTTAATCTATGATCTGTGTACCAGTAGGCCTACATAATAAATTGATAAATAAATAGTCCTAATTTTATTTACCACTTGCACTCTCAGTCAATGTTGTTGTCCTTTGTAAATCAGTTTTTATAACTGAATAAGATAGTCGTTAAATAAATAATAAAATAATAAATGAATTAATCACCCAATCATCCCAAAACAAACACAGAATGAGGCAAGCAGTTAGGCGATGCTGCAGTCGGTAGTTGCCACCCTGCAGAGGTTGTGTCAACCACGTATTTTCAAGAACATGCCATGCAGTTCAACTTTGACAAACAAATGGAAAGCCGCTTCAGTAACTGTCACATAAATATTAAATATGTATATCTAAACAAAATTTAAATTTTTAGGAACCGGTTCCGAACCGGATCCGGCGAGGGTTAATCCGGTTCTGGATTTTTCGACCTGAAGTCATCCCTAATTTTATTTAAAACCTTTAAAGTGATCAATGGGTTTTGGCCCCTTTCCCACACTATGTGCCGAGTTCTTTTAGCCGCTACACTATGTTTCACATCAAACTTTAAATTCCATATTTTAGATTAAATAAATGTAGATCTAATTTGAGCCCAGGTTACTAGCATTCTTGATTTCATCAGATTCAAGCACTACTCTTCCCTCCCTGTCTAAACGCGGGGTAGAATTGGCCCAGAGCATGGCTCTTCATCTTCTAATGTAGGCCTACACGGCAAACCAAAAGAAAAAGTCCACCTCACAAACATCAGCTAGAAAGAGGGGAGTATATTACTCCCCAAAACTAGAGGCGAGCTCTGGCAATCGTCGTCTGGGACACCTCCTCGGCGACGATGACAATGACACAACGAACGAAGACTAAGACTATGATGACCGCGACGTGAGAACCTCTCTTTCCTTTCCCTACCCATGGCTGGTTCTGACCAGCATGGGCCCCTCCTCCCCACATCCCTTAGGCTAGAGTGGTTTAAATGCCCACTTTGCTAAGATAAACAAAACACTGTTTCCTTGATTTCCTTTCCACCCTTGAGATCAAAACACAACAAAAATTGCTGTTAGTGTTATTTGACCCATTCAGTGTGCGTGTGGCCTTTTGTTTATCACACAACTTCCAATTTTAATAGGTTTTACACGCGTTTCCGTAGATCGTGGAATTAAAAAAAAGTTGTTTACCTGTCAAAAGTTGAAAAGTGACGAAATCAAGAAAATGGCGGACCTAACATTCCGATATTAGGGTACGTCTGAAATCGACTTTTGAGCGAATCTGCTTGCCTAGTTGACTCGTTAGTCGGAAGTGATGTCACATACCCTAGTTGAGGTCAAAGTGTTGCTAGTAGGCGTGTTTAGTTTGCTAATCTAGCACCCGAGCGTAGTTTCCGAAAGTGTATGCTTGCAAGCCTACTTTGCCTACTTACAAGATGGCGGGGGAGTAAAGAAATAATTTGTGGAACTGATTGTATTCAAACAGATAGATATTCAGTACAATTTCTTGGTTGTAGGCCTATCCTAGATCGCAATAGGATATTTAATTATTATAAGCAGCAATTAGGGCCTAACTGGTGGGCAAGCTAATTTTGATTTGAAAACATATTTTTACTTCCTAACTCACTTTTACGAGATGGTTATCGAGAGCGATTTAGTCGTCTTCAAGTAGGCCTAGCTGATGAGATGACCAAACCTCTAGTATGTGAGCTGTGAGCAGGCGAGTTGTTAGCAGACAAGCGGGCGAAATCACATTTCAGATGCACCCTTATTATCTTGTCTTCTATGCAGCGGATATCAATTTGGAGACTAGCCTAGGCCTTACATTTCTTTTCAGGAAGAAGTGAATTAACAATTTGTCATAAATAAACCAAACTTTAGTAGGGCCTAGAACATTTTGATACCTAAATTACAATCTGGTCACAAAGGCGGGCGGCGGGAGGATGTTCGGTTTATCCGTCGTTTAAGGGGCGTTTGGCTATTGGGTAGGGGCGACCTGACCACTACTTTTCGGATGGGACGGGCCAACTTTTCAACTCAGTTTTTCTCGAATAAAAACAACGAAAAAAACACTTGAAATTAGTATTAAATGAAGATCAACTCATTATTAACAATTTCGGCCTATTTAATACTAATCAGTAGGCCTAATCACTCTTAAAATAAAGGCCTAGGCCCTACCAATTATACCGGCCATTCCATAGTTGCGGGTGTGACACATTACACACTTAAAATACCTGCCAAGTGTTTATAAATTACAAATTGAAACCCAAGACATTGTATACATTCATTGTTGCCATAAGATGTACAAATACACCAAATTTCAACTTTCTGTGACTTTAGGAAATCAGTAAATAAAAATTAAAACAGGTGTTGCGGGTGTGACACTTTTTGCCACTGTATTTACACCCTTACATGAACAAGTGCAAAAGTCTGTGAATATAGGTCCCCTTGGATAGGCAACTATTTTTTTCCTAAAGCATTATAGAACACCCTTAAAACAAAATATAAGGAATAGTGGCTCAAATAATTTAAAAGACGATTTATGATGGTTTGAAGATGTTGCGGGTGTGACAAGGAAATGTTGCGGGTGTGACGTAGTGCACAAAATATAACATTAAATACGAGTTTTTTTTTATGTAGATACAATTTGGTTGGCAGTTTTCTTACATACCTACTTTATGAATACTCAATACTTTAATGTAAGTTAACAAATATGCATGCTTATGATATTTAAAAAGGTAGCCTATTATAAAATAAAGTGTTGCATTGTAATTTTTTTAATGAAATACGGGTCCTCGTCACTGATTATTTTTTGTTTAAACTTTGAAGTAGGGGCTAATAGCATAAAAAGAGGATTAACTAATAATGTCTTATCATTTATAATTAATGCAGCTTTATCATTATTCATGCATGCATAATCACTGACGAACTTAATTGTCCACGATTGTTGTGAAGTATTGGAGGAGCTACCATCTTCTTGATACGTCTTTGTTCTCGCATTACCTATTCACAATATCGGCCATACCCAATAGCTAGTTGCCACTAGGATGCATGCATATACTTTAGCCTAAGGGTTACTTCACTGGTTTCATCATAAAATGCTACGATTTCAGTATAATACTGCTTTTTGGGTATTTTTTCCCCATTTACCGCAAGTGAAACGAGGACAAAATCACCAACGTTAATATCTAGGGCAGGATGTTTTTGCAGAGAAGCGCAGACATCCGAAAAAAAAATCACTTTTGTAGGTAACTTAGGAAACCGACTTTTAGTTCAGCAAAAATCTTTTTGAGGAATACCCACACTGCATGTTTGTTATGTGTCAAGTCATCACTTTCAACCGCGAAGGACCTCTTAACGTCATTTTTAATCAAGTGCAGGTTGAAAAAAACAGTCATTTGATCATGACTCCAAGGGAGTGCTCTAAATCTCGTCTGAATGATTGCCGAAATTTTCAGCAAAGTTGACTTTAAGTACAAATTCTTTTTTCCGGCACCTACCTAATCCTCTTTGCATTTTCAAAAATACGTTGACTGCGTGCGTTATATGTGCATTACTTAAGCTACCTAAACTAGGTAGGCCTAATGGGCAATTTTTTTTTTACCTATTTGACTGTAGCCCTGGCATTATCATGCAATTCAATAATCAGTCACACCGCCCAACATAACTGTGGTCACACCCGCAACACAATTTCAACCACTTCTAGTCAGTGCATCTCAGTTTTCTCTGTTTGGATATGATCCTAACCTTAAAATAAAGTACTCTCCAACTTTTGTTAGCCATAATCTTAACACTATCATAGTTTATTGTAGGCCTAGTTTTTTGTTGCGGGTGGACATGTATTCATAACATCTTTAATGATACAAAATTTAAGTAAAATTTACTTTGTGTTCAGTTTTTCCAACTAAAATACTTTACAACATCATTAAGTGTTGATATACAAAAAAAAAAACTTCACACAGTGACCTAAAAGAAATTGGAGGGCTTACATTTAGGGGTGTGGCACTAAATAAAAGCAATAACTTTAAAACCCACTTTGAAGCACTGTAAAACACATAATTTAACTACCCACAAAGAAAAACAAAGACATTTGAAATTCAGTGGAGTTTTGACTTTAATTTTTGACCCATCAATAAACTACTGGGTAAAAATTTTTTTTTCACTTGTCAGGCTCACTTTGCTATGGAATGGCCCATATGGAAAAATGAACACAGATTGGACACAAAACACTCGCCATTCCACTGTCGTTGGTCCATGTCATGTTGGGACATTTACATCTTGGTTTTACTTAGTACAAACCTTTTTCACTAAAATACTCCACCTACAAAACCTTTAACATCGCTATTTTAAAAAAAAACGACTTTTACAACGCAAAAGGACTTTTGATTGAAATAGGTAGCGGGCGTTCAAGGTTTTATTTAAATGTATTTTTTTGTTACTAACACCAAAACGTGATGATTCTATTTTGGATTTTTTATTATGTCATTGTAAGGTTTACTTGCAGTGAGTACCTACAACATTCAGCACGGTAGGCGTAGGCCACGTCACTCTTTGCTACTCATAGCTCACAATTAGTAATGGGTGAAGGATAGGAGGCCTATCAAATAATGGGGAAACTGTGGAGAAGGTAGAGAAAATAAAATACCGGTAGCCCTACTTTGGGGGTGTGGTTGCAGAGAGCAAGGCTTTGGTGGTGTGATCAGGTTAAGGCAAGTATCCACGAAAGGGTTTGTGCCTGAATTTCGTTATCGTACACTAAAACCTGGGCGAGTAGGGATCTAAAGGGCCATGCGTTAAGACCTTAGTGAGACCGGTTATTGAATACGCAGGGGCAATATGGAATCCGTACAGGAAAGGGGAAATTAGGAAATTGAGGCAGTACAGAAAAAAGCTGCGAGAAGGGTAGGCTACTCAATAAAAGAAAATGGTGGAAGGAGGAACGATTAATGGGCAGTTAATAAAGGGCCTAGGGCCTATGATAGTGTTTTGACTTACGGGTATGGTAAAGGGGAAATTTGGTTGGGAGATGCTTGAGGAAGAGTGGACAGACTGAGTAAGATGTACAGGGTGTCCAGAGCACATGAGGGATGGGGGGGAGATGAATATGCATCTAAGAAGGGCTGACTATAAAGCCAGCAGAGGGAGACCATATGGGCCCACATGGAAAAATGAGAGAGGTACATGGGCCACAGATGTGGGTAAAAAAACTCCTTCAAAGGCTACAACGGTGGTCGAGGTGGAATCCGAATAACCTTTCTGAGGGATAGTGGGGGAAAAGAAGTTGATTGGATTAAAAAATCTTGAAGCTGCTGCCAAAGTGTATCAG
>JAMZAV010003823.1:0-63813 GCA_024449915.1 Sweltsa coloradensis
ATTAGTAAGATGAACTTAAGGTCACAAAATCAAAAAAAAAATGGCGATGAGAATTAGGCCCTACCATTTTATAACGAAAATCGTGGCAATTTCATTTAAACGATTTTTTAATATTTCCATTTGGTGAATATGTCATTTTCATGAGATATATTAATGTTTAGAGTTTTTGAAGGTTCCTTGAAACATCATATTTTAATCATTTTGTCTGTTTGACAAAGGAGGACAACTAAATAAATCTAATCACATACATGCAGACACAACGGTCGGAGTAGCCGTTTGCCCAGTACACATTGAAGTTGAACACTAAAAAATCCGAGTGTCTATTTTCGGCAGAGTAATTGAAAATACTGTTTTGTTCTCTCTACTCCCAATAAAATCAAAATTATCATTTACGTACCAATAACAGGTTGTTAAATAAATATTGTGGACTGTATTGGTACAATATGTGGTTGTAGGCCTATTTAATTAAGGGTAGGTCTACTGAATTGGATTGAAATTACAAAGTAAATAAAATAATTCATACACGCAACGGCGTCGTCTAAAGTAGTTATAGCTTTTAAAAAATGTTATGATATTGCTCCCCATAGACTTCATTGTAAATTTATTTTAATCGGGGACTTCGGGCGCTAATTATATTCCGAGACATTTGAGTGGTTTTATTAACATCTTCGGGACGCCAGGACATTCTGCCCCGGCTAATCCGGGAAGTATAGCCACATTCCCATGGGGCCCTTTAAACCCTTTAAACAAACTTTTAGAAGAATATTTTTTATAGATCCATCTCCATTTAATAGCGTTCGGAAATAATTTCAAACATTAAGTTTCAATTTGGAACTATTATACCGAAGACATTAGGGTATACTTAGTGTTTGTGTGCACCAACATTTTTCCAAATGTCAAATTTGACTCACTATACATCGTAGAAATCTACAATACAAGTTACCAATTGAGGGGGTGAGAAGCCAAGGGGAATACATTTTGAAATTTTTTATAAGTCGAGTTAAGTACGTCATTTCATACCCAACAATGGTATTAACTTTGTGTAAAGGGATATAAATGAATCAGCACTCGACAAGATCACTTATGTGCCTTTACCAAAAATTTTTATATCAATGTTGGGTACGAAATGATCGACGTACTTAACTCGACTTAATAAAAAAATATCAAAATGTCACTTATTCCCCTTGGCTTCTCACCCCCCAACCTGACTGCGTGACAAGTGTCACTCTCATGCAAACGCACACAAAATAGTAATTAATGCTTCATTGAAAATATTGAATAGGCCATACCCATTTTGAATGACGCTCTAACTGCTAAAAGATAAGTTTACGTTTGCATAAAAAAGTATCTTTATGGTCTTTCACTTATACATTGCAGATCTGGTATTAAATTATTGTTCAGTCATATTTCAGTGTGATGGTATAATAACGGTAATTTGGATGGACTTCACTGCGTAATATGCTTTTAAAACATGTTTAATTATTTTTGAAATACAATCTAGAAATTACAAAATCTTTCCCGACCAGGGAATTGAACCCACTTCTTTCACATTTCGGCTACAAGGGCCCCTTAGCCCAAATAGACTAGGGAAACGCCAAAGTCGTAGTTAGACGAGTGAGCGAGTCATGTGGTGAGTACCCGGGGAACATTTGCATTAAGTTTGATAATTATATTCGTATAAATAATACTTTTTTAAAGTTTAGTTGGCATACGGGGAAGGGCGCGTCAATTGTAAGGTCATAATGCACCTCTCTAGCCTATGATAGGCTAGGTAGGCCTAAGGTAGGGGGAAGAAAAGTAATGTAATCGGGTACTCAACACATGGCTCACTCACTCGTTTAACAACGACTTTGGCGTTTCCCTAGTATGTCCATTACCATATTAATGTGTACCATATTTTATTCTGCTCAACAATGCAGAGATTTCCGGAGATTTCTAATAAAATGAACTAAAAACTAAAACTATTTTTTTAATTATTTCAAAATGTGCTCCTAAAACTCCTATCCTTAACCACAGATAATAGAGTACATTGTGCCCTAACCCTACGGTAGGTAGTCAAATTAAAAACTCATGCTTTTACCAATAATGGTATAAGTCAAAATGTAATGTTTTATTTGTTGCGTTTTATTCTTATTCAGTAACAAATATTGATTGAAAAAGGAGGACTGTAGATAAAGTAACTTAATTCAAGAATAATACAATTACACAGATAATAATTAACTAAATCACCATCAACAAAAGAACAATTAATTATGAAACGTAGGACTAATGAGTTATTTTCTATAAATGGGGTCATGAGTTTCGGTGCTGGACTGTACAGTATGTATGTTGAAAATTAAAATTAAGCCATCCCACCATAGAAGATTTTCAAAATGTGTGAATTATGTGAACTAATATGTGAAGGACTGTTGTATAAGCGTAATATTTTCGAAAGATTAGACCTACTCGGCGAATGGTTAAGAGATTTATTTGTTTCTGTATAGTTGAAATTATATAATAATTATTGTTATGTGGGGGATAGCTACATAGCTCGAAGAGCGAACTGCCAGAAGCAAGTTTTATAAAGCATTATTCAACGTATTATCATTGAGTAGCCTAATATTATGGAATAACTTTACAAATATACGCATTTTAATTTTTGTCAGGGAATGGCACTCGATAGGATAATTCAAAACTCGCGGTTTATGCAGACATTTCGAGAGTTATCGATACATGTTCCGTATATGAACGTCAGGTGGCAGCACATACTTGCTGCATCAGAGTCGATAAGGAAACTTCTGTATCGACTCTGCAACCACGTTGCGGCGGCATTACGAAATCAGGCAAATGTATTTTGAATTTTCTTGTGGGAAATCTGCCCAGGGTGCAAGCAAGCAATGCATGCCCCTCTTGTGTCAAACCACCAGATTTGCAGTTTGAATAATTGTGAAGGCTGAGGGTATGTCTTGAGGGCAAAAATAAAAGATAGAAGACTGCAATTTTAGTTAAACGCAAGAGAGTCTTGAATATAACGGGAAATATATTTTTATTTTTTTGGGGCGGGACGCAACGCAACACTGAGGTAGGCGCTTCACTTAATTTTGAGCGACGATTTTTTTAATATCGTTTCTACACATCATTGCCTTCCACCTCTAGTACGGAAAAACGATG
This sequence comes from Sweltsa coloradensis, assembly GCA_024449915.1. NCBI lineage: Eukaryota > Metazoa > Arthropoda > Insecta > Plecoptera > Chloroperlidae > Sweltsa > Sweltsa coloradensis. The sequence continues at coordinate 3,151 of JAMZAV010003823.1, forward strand.
TTTTTAAAAAATATCATCTAATGTGCGATTTATTTTTGTACCTGCGGACGAAAAAATCGTGCATCGAAAGATATTTCAGAAATTAGGCTTTTCTTATAATAATCCAGTCCCGGGCCATAAGACCCGTAGGAATTTCGACCTCGATGGAATTTTTCTTCTGATCCTATTAGGGTATACCTTAGGGATAAAAAAAATCTTGGGTAGACATCTGGCATTACGGGCCTAAGTTTTTTACGACGCCATCTTGTTTTGGGCATATACATAGTACACGCTCTAGGTTTTCATACATTTTCTATACTTTTGATTATAGATGTAATAAATCTGACGTTTTATTTGGATTCTTCATAAAATTTCAAATAAAATAAAACTAATTTGGTCTTCCTGGGTACATTGTGGGATTATTTTTAGGGAATAACATATTATTAGTTCTGCATATAGGTGCACTAATACACACATACAATCCCTGACCATAAGACCCGTAGGAATTTCAAACCTCGATGGAATTTTTCTTCTGATCCTTTTAGGGTATACCTTAGTGATAAAAAAAACTTGGGTGGGACATCTGGCATTCGGAACCCAAAGTTTTTTACGACGCCATCTTGTTTTGGACTTATGTATAAAGTGCACGCTCTAAGGTTTTCAAACATTTTCTATACTTTTTGAATACAGCTATAATAAATCGGGACATGTGATTTGGATTCTCCGTGACATTTCCAATTAAACTAGGAAAACGCTAAAGTCCGCCGCGTTGATGGATGAGCTTTTTAAAGTTTAAAGTTTGCTTGGGATATCTTTACTTTTGCAAGTGCTTTTGTTTTGCTGCCTACGCATTGTAGGTTTAATGTTGTCAAGTTTCTTTTGTTTCTTGTCAATTGGTATTATTTACCGTAAAAAACTTTATTAAAAGCTTTATTTCTATGGATTCTGGCTAACTTTTTCAACTTTTTCTTTCAAAAGGTACTACATCACCATAACCTTAATGTCCATGTATAATATGAACGTTGTTGCCCCACCCGTTTGGTCAAATTGGCCCAAATTGGCACGAAATATCGCACAAAAAATCAAAAAACTTATATTAAAAGCTTTATTTCTATGGATTCTGGGTAAATTTTTCAACTTTTTTTTCAAAAGGTACTACTCACCATAACCTTAATGTCCATGTTTTAATTGAACGTTGTAGCCCCCCCGTTTTGGTCAGAATTGCCCAAATGTCACGAAAATATCGCACTAAAAATCGAAAAAATCGTAAAAGTACGATATTCATGAGAAATATTTCTTCGATTGTACCCAAAAACAATACACCTCTAAGTTCAGAGATTTCGAAGGTCCTGTCAAATTTTCATCAAAATCGGAAAAAGCCGTTTGTCTGGTAAAGAGTTTACAAACAGACAAAAAAACAAACAAAAAAAAAAAAAAAACAAAAAAAAAAAAAAAAAAAAACACCCCGAGCTAAATTTTTTTGGGGGGTGGTAAAATTTGAAGTCTTCGCTTCGCTCATCCAAAAATACAATTTGGGGTTTCCGGGGTACTTTTGCGGCTATTTATTGGAAAAAAAAAAAAAATTTCATCACAAAAATTTTTAATTTTTTTTTATTATTTTTTTACTCTCTGGAATGCAAGTGGAATGAATAGACGCAACAATTTTTACAAAATAATACAAAAATAAAAAAAAAAAAATTTGGGGGTAGACACGGGGATTCCGGAAAAAAGCTTTTTAGACGCCATCTTTTTTTTTGGGGCTTATGTATATGTGCACGCTCTGGGTTTTCATACATTTTCATACTTTTGAATACAGCTATAAAAATCTGACATGTGATTTGGATTCTCCTGACTTTTCCAATTAAATAATACTAATTTGGTCTTCCGGGGAAATTTTTTGGGGTATTTATTGGAAATAAAAAAAAAAATTCATCACAAAAATTGAATTATTTTTTTTTTAATTTTTTTACTCGTCAGGGAAATGCAAGGGAAATAATGGCGTTTTCCTTTGGCAGCATCGGCGAGTGCAGGATGTCAGTGTTTTTTCGCTTCCACTTGAAAAAACTTGCAAAACTGAAAAAAATGTAAGACAAGTGACGATTCTGTGCAGACTGGGGCGCAAGTGCACCTTTAAGAGGGATTAAGAGGGGGGGATTTGGGTTGTTCTATTTGTTACAAAAGAAGAATCTTTTGCATGTCCAAAAATATTACCTACAGCAAACAGCATTGTATTGTTAAAAAACAAAAAAGGGGAAATTAATAATAATTGAATTATTTGTTGAAGATGAAAGTGATAGAAAAAAAGTTATAATAAGTGGTTTTTTTTTAATTTTTTTTTTTTACTCTTTGAGGGCAATGATTCGGAAAATGACGGGGATAAAAAGGGTAATTGTGGGGCTAAAATTATGTGAGGTGTAGCACAAAAGGCGTGACTGTAGATATTCTAAATGCACAAATCCCTAATATACAAACAGTACAGAATTTAAAGGGGGCTAAAAAAAACCTAAAAAAATTTTTTTTTTTACCACGTGATCTATAGCACAATACTACACTTAAATCCCGTTTAAAAAGAATTTTGTAACTGTTTTTTAACACAAATTTTTTTAATTTTTTTTGTTTCCAGAAATTGGCGAAATTGGTTTTGGGAATTTCAAATGGGTCTTTAACCCTTTTTTTCGGGCTCCACATAATAGTAAGCTTTTAGCCCAATCTAATATGCCCCTTTTAAACATCGTGTTTTGAAACGTGCCCAAATATACCCTAAAAACACGAAAAAAATTGCTTCCCAAAACCCAACCCACTTTGGTAATCAGCATATTTTGACCGAACTATTTGCCCAAATTACAAAACAAAAATAGAAAATTTACAAAAAAGGCGTAGAGTACGTAAATAAGGGCCCAATAAAAAAAATTTTTCTTTTAATTGCAAAATTCATTAGAGTTAGCCCGAATGAAATATTTTTTTTTGAGTTAAGGGTTAAACCCCCCTTTAATTTCTACCCTGGAAGAAAACGCAACATTTTAAAAATTGTCTTTTTTTTTCTGCGGCTGAAAAAATGTTTTTGTTTTCCCTTTTCCAAAAAGTATTTAAAATCTGCCCTGGTTGATATTTTGGCATATGATGCATTTAGATATATCTACGTCCTGCCTTTAGTGCTACACCTCGACATAATTTCAGCCCCCCCCCCCCCCCCACAAATTTACCTTTTTATCTGTCATTGTCCAAAAATCTTGCCCTAAAAAGAGAAAAAAAAAAATTTAAAAAAAATTTCCCACATTTTTAATATCACTTTACTTCTATCATTTTTCTCTTCAACAATAAAATTCATTATTATTAATTACACTTTTTGTTTTTTTAACAAACAATGCTGTTTGCTGCTAGGATCTATATTTTGGACATGCACGATTTCTTCTTTTGTAAAAAACAATAGAATCAACCCAAATCCACCCTTAAAACCTCTTAAGGTCGACTAGTGCGCCCCAGTCTGCACAGAATCGTCCCTTTTTTACATTTGTTCGTTTAGCAATGTTTTTCAAGTGGAAGTCGACAACACTGACATCTCTGCACTCGCCGATGCATGCCAAAGGGAAACGCCATTATTTTCCCCTTGCATTCCATGACGATAAAAAAAAAAATAAAAAATAATATAAATTTTTGTTAATTTTATTTTTATTTTTTCCCAAAAAATAGCCGCAAAAGTACCCAGGGAAAACCCAAAATTTTATTATTTTAAATTTGGGAAAAGTCACGGAGAACCAAAACACATGTCAATTTATTATAGCTTATTCAAAAAATAAGAAAATTTAAAACCTAGAGGTGCACTAATACTAAGCCCAAAACAAGATGGGGTCGTAAAAAAACTTTTTTTCCGGAATCCCAGAGTCTACCCCAAATTTTTTTTTTATTTGTGATTATTAATTGTAAAATTATTGCAGTCTATTCATTCCCCTTGCATTCCATGACGAGTAAAAAAATAAATAAAAAATAATATACAATTTTTTTGATGAATTTTATTTTTATTTTTCCCAAAAAATAGCCGCAAAATGTACCCAGGGAAAACCAAAAAAGTATTATTTTAATTGAAATGTACGGAATCCAAATCACATGTCGATTTTTTAAGCTGTATTCAAAAGTAAGAAAAAAGTTTTAAAACCCAGAGCGTGCCTTTTATACATAATCCAAAACAAGATGGCGTCGTAAAAAACTTTTTTCCGGAATGCCGATTTTTACCCAAGTTTTTTTTATCACTAAGGTAACCCTAACAGGATAGAAGAAAAAAACCCTCGAGGTGAATTCCTAGGGGCTTAGGTCGGGGTTGTATGTGTGTATTAGTGCACCTATATGCAGACTAATAAAATGTTATTCCCCTAAAAATAATCCCACAAATTTCCCAGGAAGCCCAAAATTTGTTTTATTTTTTTGAAATTTTATGGGAACCCAAAAATAACGTCAATTTATTACATCTATAAACAAAAGTATAGAAAAAGTATGAAAACCTAGAGCGTGACTATATGTATATGCCCAAACAAATGGCGTCTAAAAAACTTAGGCCCCTAAAGCCAGGGGCTAACCAAGATTTTTTTTTTCCCTAAGGTATCCCTAATAAGGGTCAGAAGAAAAAATTTCCCTCGAGGGCGAAAAATTCTAGGGGCTTATGGCCAGGGGCTGGATTATAAGGAGGTGGAAAACATTGTGTAGAAAGTATGAAATAAATTTCACTCAAAATTAAAATGCAGGGTTGACATTTTGCCCCCAAAAATTTGGGGGGCGGTTTAAAGGGCCCACGTACACAAAAAATTTTTTCCTGTTTAAATTTAAGGGCCCCCCTTTTTTTACTAAGGTCTTCCTTTTACTTTTAAACCATCGACTAGAAAATTTCATATTTTTTTTAAAGGGAAAAAAAACTCGGAAAAAACTTTGTCATAATTTTTGCCATTGGCGGGATTCAACCCCTAACCTTCCAAATTTTTCCCTAGTGTGCCCAAGGCTAAGTGGGGGGTCCGGGGGGAAGCCCCCCCCCAAAAAAATTTCTTCTTCGGTATTTTTGGTGAAATCTTGCGTTTTAAAGATCACAATGACCAACTTTTTTCTATAGGCCCATTAAAATCCCGTTTTTAATCTAAAGTTTTCTATTTTCAAGGTATTTTGGGGAAAAAACTGGCGTTTTTTTAAAGCATCGCACCAACTTTTTATCAAAAAAAACCCGTTTTTTTAACTAAAAATTTCTCTATCAAATCATTTTGGTGAAATCTTGCGTTTTAAAAACATCAAAAAAACCAACTTTGTACCTACTAAAATCCTCTTTTAGTCAGATGATAATTTGTCGTTATTTTATTTTCTCCTTTACACTTTTTTTTCAAAGGGGGGGGGGTTGTCCCCCCTCCCCCCCCCCTTGGATACGCCACTGATCACTTGCGTCAAGCGCGAGACTCTGATTCGATAGGCTCAATACTCACAAACTGAGGACCTGTTTATTTTTTAGAAATGATTTCTTTAGTGGGCTATCAGACACCTGACGAGGGGCATGTTTTTACACCTTGGGCAGGTTTTAAAAAAACTTCAATGAGGAATGCCGTTGGAGGGATTCGAACCCGAGGCCTCCCGAAGCAGTTTCACAAGTTATACACATGTGCCACCTCTGTCGGAGCTCTAGGACATTCCCTTTACTACTACCACGGCCTACTAGGACTACAAAATACCTTGTTAGACAAGTCTTGGCGAAGGGAAGGCAGGTTTCCCAGGCTATGATGTGTCCGAAGAACATTTTTTTATTTCCAGAAGGTCGCATATAATCACTGTTAAATAATGCTATAATCTTGGTAGATTGAAACGTGAAATTTCTGAAATAATATAATAATAGAACATGTCTAGAATTTCTAAAAAATTGTAATGGAGAGTTCTGAACAGCTTATGAATTAAAAAGTCTTGGGAAAAAGTTTTACAATTGAGTCTTTTATTGATTTATTTCTTTTGAATGCAACTTGACATACTAAAGTAAAAAAAAAAATGCCTACTTTTTTAATTTAAATTGTTATTTTAGGATTTAATTAACATTTCATTGTGGTAACAATGGTCAGCTCTTGACCAAGAATGCTTAGCTTCTATTTGCTCTAGAAAGCTGTTATTACATTTATTTTAATTGTTAAGCATATACCTGTGTTGAGACGTGGAGTTTTTGATACTAGGGCAACTACAAGTATTTATTTTATAGTTTTAAATATAAAGACTTCCATTTAAGCTATTTTTCACCATAAAATAAAAGTTATGGAACATATATGTAATTCAAGGGTTGGTCAAATACCAAAATATGGCTACGTCTCAACATGCTTTGTTTAATAAGCTTCAAAACAAGCCATATATTATCCATCTACCTCTGTTATTACTCCTGTAAACTTGGTTGAAGATTGTCAATGTGTAACGAAATTATAGTTTTGAGATAATAGCAGTTAAAGTTAGGCATTTTGGTCTTTTTCTTGCTATATTTTATGCTTGCGCTATCATAATATTTAAATTTTTTGTGAAGATATGCTGCGATTTCTTCTGGTTTGATTCTATTAAAAGATACTAAATCAGATAATATTACGGTACCAACCTACAAATATAACGTTTTTACGAAAAATCTAGTATGTAAAGCCTAGATTGAATTCTAAGAAACCTTTTGAATATGTTTGAAATAAAGTATAAAGTACCGGTATCTAAATAATTATCACAGACAAAAAAAATACAAATCATTGAACAAAACCTATTATCGGCTTTTGATTTGTGTAAGGAATGGAAAATAGAATGTTATGCATATATATTTTGATTTTCTTGTTTGTCCAGGAAGTATAATTTTTGACTTTTTCAAAAAGTCATAATGGCCCCAAATTGCCCGTTTTGGTTAAAACTTATATTCTGAAAGGGTAATTATTTTGAAGTCGAAATTTACTTGTTGACCAGTTGTGGGAGCGGCATACAGGGGCGTCCAAAAAGTTAATTTGGGTAGAATTTTTAACAGCTTATATTTTTTGTTTTTAAATCGTTGAATGAAACCTATTTTCAGCTTTTAGTCGAGCGGCCAGGCGGCCCGGAGACGCTTATTTCGTTGAGGTACCCCTACCGGCGGTAGAACAAGATGATATTATATTTTTTAGAAAGATTACTTCAAAATACATACGATAAGCCGTATCCGAGAAAAATCCATCTTGTTCTACATGCCGTTTTGGCGCTTTGAGTGCGCCGCGACGCTTCCGCACGGCGCTTCACTCTTTCGATCATTATTTCCAAACCAACTACGGTACATTAATAAACTTAGCACTATTGTTTAGAAGAAGAATATCCCTTTCCAGTGAATACCCACATTAAACCATTACAAATATTTTAGGGTATTTAAATTGGCCTACAACGCAAAAATGTGACTTTTTATCAATTTTACTTGGATATTCAATGCCAATTTACGAGAACATTTGAAAACATATTGTTGGTTTATCAGTCTTAAAAACATGCTGTCACATATGTTATAATACTACAATGCACAGATAGTTATACAAAGTCGGTGAGATTATGCATGACATGCGTTTGTTCGGCCGCGCGTCTTATTTAGTTCCGCTGTCACGCCAAGCACATTGTGAGTTGTAAGCGCCAAACCGCTCATACGTTACCATTCGGCCATGTAGGTATCAACGAAAGTCTTTGTGATTTAGCAGTGAAAGGGTCTTTAAATGCTATTATGTCTTATTTTATCTCAATTGAACATTTGGTGCAGTTTTTGTCAATCGACAGCAAATGCAGGAAAAAAGCTGCTTGCAGTCTTTCATCACAAAATACATATTTTTTTTTAAACAGTGCTGCTTCTTTGATGTAATTTTTAAACTGAATAGTGTGGCCAACACTCAAAATAAATTTGGAATTTAAAGACCATCCGTTGGAAACATGCTACTGTAGCAGTACACAACGTTTATTGTTGTTTGTTCGTGCTTTGAGATTATTTGCGTGTTTGTTATGTAAATCACGATAATATTATATTTATTAGCTTGACGGAAACAGTATTCTCATGATTCAATCACATATTATTGTTATAACATGATCGAACTTTAATTGCATGGAGTTTTTGATATCATTTTCTTAATGCAATGCCAAAGGGGTTTAAACGGGTGTTTCAAGTTTTATGTATATACGAATTGTATCTATGGATGACGACCAAAAAAAAAGTACTAAACTCAAGAAAGTAATCGATCAGACGCTGTCTATTCTGTGACGGCAAATTGTTAGACGGGGTCTGTTATGACCTGTACCAAAATACGTATTATACTCGTATCTGTTACCGTATAAAGATATCTAAAAAAACTAAATGTGAAATTCCACTCTTCTTGCCTTTGGGGCTGTTGATCAATTATCTTGTGCTATTAAAAAAAAAATACACCCAGTATTATAAAGAGGTACCGGAAGGCGAGTCGATTGCGGTCGGACCTACAGGGGTGGCATGGTCGCTTTGATTTACTGTCCCCCACTAAAAATCATTATATAACTGATTTGGGTAGACTCTAATACAATTTATTTATTATTTTAATTATTTAAGTAAGAACTGTTGGGAAAACCCATTTATTCTACAATAGCTGATGAGTGTCGGTGAAACTTTATAAAAGGTGTCTAAGCTCGAAGAGCCCTGACAGAAAACAATTTGACGAATAACGAAACGTGGACATAAAACCTTCCAAGAAATGGTCTTGCACCAATCTGCTGCTATATTCATTAGTGTGAGGCTTAATGAAGAGTAAAGAGATTCAGATTTCTTTACCTTTTGTGAAGTAATACACAAATGTGTGCAAACGATACGTTAATGATGCTAGATTCTTTCGATGGACTTGGTTTTTGTGCCTCTTTAACCCCAAGATATCCTCTCATCTCTAGCATTGTGTCATAACCTAATAGCACAATCCAAATATGTGAGTACCCCTCTTGTTTTAGGAGTGTTCGTGCATCATCAGTTTGGGAGCAAACTTTTTTTGCACTTTTTGCATTCTCCACTGGATGTACGTAGTTGTTTTTACGACAATATTCCCAGGTTTGAGACGTATGTTGCTAACTGCCAGTTAGTACTTGAAGATGACTTGTTCGTACCTCATGGATTTAATTTATATTCAATCAAGAAGAAACCCATTGACGGAAAAAACCAAAACTCAGACACAGTCGTCGTGCTATTTTAAAAAGAACTGTGGTGAATTAAAATTCCAAATTGGCAGTAACAAACTTCTGACATCAGAAGAATCAAATATCAGAAAAAATAATTATACTTCAATAGAAAAACCCCCACGCCACCACGAGAAATTACAGACAAAACTTTGATGAGGAGACCTATCTTTTATCACAAATCAAGTGCCTAGTTTAAAAAATGTATCGCTTATTCACCGATTTATATAGTGATTTTCAAGATTCCATCATCATGGGGAGGCTTTAACACTTCAACATCATCATCAGTCTTTTTACGTTTTCTTCATATACACTGCACTTCTCAACCTCGGTAACGTTGCTGAAAAGATCGACCAAACTCATATAATGGCCACTGCGATCTTGCATAAACAGCAATGAACTGAAAATCTTATGAGTAAACCGGAGTAAACCAGCTGCTCTCTCCTGTAAAATAAGAATGCGTTTTAGGTGGCATGCATAATACATAGGCTTTTTGGCCAGTATAAAATCAAAGTTTGGTGATAAAAGGGCTTACCAACTAATAACTATACTGGGAATATATGCGATGTGACTGCCAATCTCTTTTGCAAGGTTACAACTAATCGTGGTGTACGAGTTATTAAACGTAATGGAAGCTCTTATGCATTTTTTTATGAAAGAAGCTCAAACCTGGTCAGAGTCCAACGACATGCCTTGGTTAATTTACCACCAAATAACAAAACATAATTGCAATAACATGCAAGTCTATGGATAGCATGTTTTGTGTGCACTGTCAAAATATACTTGAACATGATTTGTTAAAGATATTACTGTATTGTCATTTTCGAAGCTGGAAGTGAGTTTTCTCACACTTTAAAAATTTTGCTCTAACTAAAACTACGGATAAATAAATATGAAGCCCTAATGAACCCCTACTGATGATAATGCATTTCACTGCATGCTAAGAGGGCCCAAATTTAATGTTTGGTATGGTGTTAGGGAAAGGTGTTAGAGCCATGTTGCAAATCCCTTATTGCAGTCATTCGACTACGGTTGGAGAACATACAAGTCTTATAAATTGTATTTTCGTCAAAAAATCACACATCTTTTTTAGTAGTGACAAGCAGTGTGAAACAGACAAGTGCCAATGCAAACGAGCTTTGTATCACTGCTTGTGGTTAGTTAGTTAGTATTGGGGTTTTAGGGCACAAAACACGCTTGTGGGTGTGATGGAAATTGGAGAAATGTAAATAAAACTGAATGTATACAAAGCATGAAAATTATAATACTGTAAAGATTGAAAAACGCAAACTATAACGTAATGTTGTATGTTTATGTAAGTAATAGCTGGAACACAATTATTTATAGAAAATCCAAGGTAGAACACGAGAGACGAGATTCAAAGATCTATATTACACTCTTTAGAATCCATCCATAACTAAAAATGGTTAAAATATTCTATAAATAATCCATGCGTAAAAATAATTTAGCACAGAGACGTCTGCAACTCGAGAATGGTGAGCAAAATTTACTTATTAATAACAACAATAAGGTAAAGCCTATACAGTATTAAAAAAATACCATTCATATTTTAATTTTAATATTTCATTCATTTTATGGGAACATAACAAAATTTTTTTTGGGATCTTTATATTACATTCCAGTAAAGCCACACAAGAATGTCATACACACTTTAACATGCCTATACGTGCTACACCCTTAATATTTAAATTTTACGTGACGTGTGTTTAATTTTTTTAGAAATTGATTTAAATTTTTACATATTTAATTGATTTAAAAGTTGTATTGCCAATTTTTCTCTTATATGTGTTCTGTTCGGCGCCCGGAACTCACAGTGAAAACTGCGCGACAGCGGAAGTAAATAAGACGCGCGGCCCAACAAACGTATGTCATGCACAATCTCAGTGACTTTGTGTAAAAATCTGTGCATTGAAGTATTATAAACATGTGACAGCATGTTTTAAGACTGATAAACCAACAATATGTTTACAATTCTCTCGTTAAGTGACATTGAATATCCAAGTAAAATTGATAAAATGTCACATTTTTTGGCGTTTTAAAGGGCCCAAATTTAAAAAACCCTACATATTTTTAATGGGTTATATGTGGGTATTCACTGAAAAGTGCTATTCTTCTTCTAAACATGGTACTAAGTTATTAATGTACCCTAGTTGGTTTGGGAAAAAATGATCAAAAGAGTGAAGCGCCGTGCGGAAGCGTCGCGACGCACTCAAGTGCCAAAACGGCATGTAGAACAAGATGGATTTTTCTCGGATACGGCTTATCGATGTATTTTGAAGAATTCTTCTAAAAAGTAAATATCATCTTGTTCTACCGCCGGTAGGGGTCCAACTTTCATAACTTGCCGATTGCCGCTGCACCATTTTGATTCGTGCGAGGAATGAAAATATAATGATGTAAAGTATATTTTAATTAATTTTTTGTCCCTTTATTTAAAAATAGGAAGCTTCGCAAACGCTTTTTTTAGGCGCGTTGTTGGATGAGCGTAATTTTTTTTTAACGAAAAAGCGTAAAATTGGGGATTTTCATGAGAAATTTTTTTCGATTGCACTCAAATTTCACACCAATATATTAATTCATAAAATTTAAGGTTCTGTAAAAAAATCATTACAATCGGATAAAGCAAGTAGGGTTACAGCCGAAGATTTTTTTTAAATTGAAAAAGCGTAAAATTGCGATTTTCACAAGAAATTAATATTAGATTGCGTTCAAATTTCACTCCAATATATGAATTCATAAATTAAGGTTTTGTGAAAAATCATTACAATCGGATAAGCATGTAGGTGTTATAAGTCGAAGAAATGTTTTTTAACCAGTTCCCACTCGAACACTGAAGTTAAGCAACATCGGGCGTGGTCAGGGTTGAGTGGGTTTGCCGCTCTGCCCTGAAACACACGTATATCGCTGGCTAGGCAGACTAGGGGTTTGTAAGCTTGTGTGACAGCTTCGTTCTCCTTGGCGCCGTCTGTCGGCAGTCCGGGTTAGTGGAGGGAACCCATATGACTGTCAAAGTTACACCGTCCTTTCGGATGGGACGTAAAACCGTTGGTCCCCTTGGTACTTTTCGGTAGGAGTAGGCTATGTGCCGGTACCGGGTTTCCCTCCTCCCTTCTCTATTAAATTTGCACTAGTGGGCTACATTGCCTGTTGCAAATAGAGACTTGATATATATATAAAAATCGAAAAAATCTAAAATTGCGAGTTTCATAATACATTAACAAAACAACACATTAAATTAACATTTAATAAAACATTTATTGATTGCGCTCAAATTTCACACGAATATATTAATTCATAAAATTAAGGTTCTGTGAAAAAATCATTACAATCGAATAAAAAATGTAGTTGTTATAAGTCGAAGAATTTTTTTAAAAATCGAAAATAATCGTAAAATGGCGATTTGAATGAGAAATAATTTTTCGATTACGCTCACAAACGTGGCAGTTCTTAGTTCAGAGATTTCGAAAGCCTCCATAAAATTTCATCGTAATTCGAGTATCGGTTTAGCCGGAATCGTTTTAACAAACACACAATAATACAAACAGAAAAAAAAAGAAAAACATTCCGGATTTTTTTCTCCAGTGTAGTGATATGTAATCTTCGCTTCGCTCGCTACGCTCATCCAAAAACTTTTTCCAAAATGCCCAATTCTCTTAAAACTGATATTTCTGAAAGGATTATTATATTGGTGTCGAATCTACTTGTTGGCCAGTGGTGGATGCGGGATGCGGCGTACATGGGCGTCCAAAAAGTGAATTTGGGGGAGGATTTTCAACCGTTTTTATTTTTTTTTAATGACAAGTCGTTGAACGAAACCTATTTTCGGCTTTTGATTCGTGTAAGGAATGGAAAACAGAATATTATGCATTTTTTATTTTCTCGAATGTCCCGGAAATAATTTTTATGACTTTTTCAAATAAAATAAGTCACTGATATATTATGTTATAGTGGTTATTTTGGAGTAGAAGACTTCAAACTTAGTAACTTAGTTACTTGTTGGCCAATGCAGGCAGCGTAAAGGGGCGTCCGAAATTGTATTTGAGGGACAATTATTAGCTGTTTTTATTTTACGGTCGAATCGTAAAACGAAATCTATGAAGACTTTTGATTCATGTCAAGAATGTAAAATATAATTTTTTAATTGGAGCGAAGATTCCATTTCACTACACAGCTGAGAAAAAATGTTTTTTTTGTTGTATTTTTGTGTGTTTGTTAACACGATTTCGGCCAAACCGATACTCCAATTGCGATGAAATTTTCTAGAGACCTTCGAAATCTCTGAACTTGAGAACTGCCACGTTTTTGAGCGCAATCGAAAAATAATTTCTCATGAAAACCGCCATTTTACGATTTTTTTCGATTTTTAAAAATTTCTTCGACTTATAACACCTACATGCTGTATCCGATTGTAATGATTATTTCACAGAACCTTAGTTTTTTTTTATGAATAAATATAATTTTGTAAAATTTGAACGCAATCGAAAAATTATTTCTTAGAAAATCGCAATTTTACGATTTTTTAAATTTAAAAAAAAACATTTCTTTGGCTTATAACACCTACATGCTTTATCCGATTGTAATGATTTTTTCACAGAACCTAGTTTTATGAAATAATATATTCGTGTGAAATTTGAGCACAATCGATAAAAAAAAATCGCATGTTTACGACTTTTTTCATTTTTATAAATTACGTTTTTTTCGTTCTTTAAAAAAAAAAATCGACTTAGTAATGATTTTTTCACAGAACAACAGAAAATCTGCATTACACATGGCAGCTCGATGCTTCAATTACGCTCATCCAACAATGCGCCTGAAAAAGCGTTTGCGAAGCTTCCTAGTTATTTGAATTTTTTTGGTAACCTTTTCGATAAAGAAGTCAAAATGGTCCCTAATTGCCCTACTTTAGAAATGAAAATGTAAGTGTCCGAACCTTGATGTAATATTAATGCAGATTGATATGGTCATGTTATCAGTAGTCTGGTCCATCTTTGTCTTCACTCTCAACGACGTCTCTGTCTGTTTCAATCTCGATGTCATCGGGATCATTTTCAAGTTCAACATCGGATGCATCGTCTTGTGTTTCCACCATAACTCTTATGTTTATGAACGAACTCTTGAAAATTTGTACGATTGTTAACTATTATAATTCAAAACATTTTTACCATTAAACATTTTTAAACCATTGTTTTCGGTGCTATAAGTTTTCATTGTTCCAATAACAATGAGTGGAACTTTTCATCGATTGTCTTCAATAATGATCCAAAATATTCAGGTGATATTTAAAGAGGAAACTTATAGCTTTGGGGATTTTTGAAATCAAATTAGGGATCCTTTTTTTGATATTAGATTTCTAGCTTGAGATTCAATTATTTAAACATTTTTATATATTTCTAAATTTTTATTTGTTTTGACAATTCAAACATTTAATTTTCAATGCACAGTTAAAAACAATATATGTATCTCTGAAATCAAAGCTATGCCTTCCCTTTACAATAAGCAATCACCTGAATATTTTGGATCATCATTGAAGACAATCAATGAAAAGTCCCACTTGTTATTTGAACAATGAAAACTTACAGCACAGCAAATAAATTGTAAAAAGTTTTGAATTAAAAAAAAATGTTATAAGGTGGGACAGGACCTCGGCATATTGGCCTACATTGGTGGAGGGAGAAGCTTGAGAGAGGCCCCAGAGGTGGGACTTTACAAGTGGTGTCACTCAAAATATTTGAAAATGACCTGTCCAATACATGGTCACAGTTGCCTCGTGTGGCTGTGACTACACAATGTACTGCAGAAGCTCCGAAAGCGCGCGTCTCAGTCAGCGTCCAATAAAGCTTATTACCCAGCAAAAAAGAATTCCTTGATGATCATTACACTTCTTGTTTTTACACTTACACATAAGGATGTAAACCGGAAATGTTTTCCAGATTTTTAAAAAGAGGCAGTGTACTCTTTGTCTGGGGGCATTTAGCACAAAATATTGGTGGAATAGTGGCAAAATTGGTTTAAAATGTCTTTAATTTTTGCTTTATTCATACGACAAAATATTTTCAATTAGTACTGTAGTTGTAACTTTGTATCTCAGGGACCAGGGCTATCCCATATTATCATCTGTCAATCCTTCAAATTGAGGTTTTTCTACCCTTAATTAAGCCATGGAGCCTAAAGTTACAATTAATTTTTTTTCCCTGGAAATGTTTCCGGAAAGTTAATTTTTTTTTCATCACTACGTACACACACTACACACACACACATGTAGACTATCCACAAAAAATACAATTCTAAATCATTAAAGTTTGATATCAAATATAAAATTGTATTACTTTAGACTTAATTGCATTTTGTTATTCACATTTTGTATTCTGTGTTTTTGTATTTGTTGTCCCGATAACTGCCATGTATTATGTCCCATATATGTACAATGTATGTGTCAGTAGACTACAATGAAATAAAAAATAATTAAAAATATTACTTTATGATTTTAATGATGTAAACAACCTTTTTTGGTAGGACATAAGCTGTAAAAGACTTGCCAGTCCCATTTGCAAATGTTAACATCAGGATTATTAATTTAATAAACGGTTTTCAAGATGTGAATATAATTGATTGATTGATGATTTGCATTGCTTAATGTCTAATATTAATTAGGGATGCAGATTGATACTATTTTCATTATCTATTATCAAACAAATAAATAAATTTGTATTTAGAGTCTACCCACTTAGTCATATAACCGATTTTCAATTGGGTACATCAAACCAAAGAGACCAAGGCAAACCCTGTAGGCCCCGAAGCAATCAACAAGTGAGCAATAACCAACCAAAGATATTTAAAAAAAAAAAAAGGAATTATAGCGATCAGTGGTATGGACAGTGCCGCGGATCAACGCCAGAATCAACAAGGCCGATTCTGAACAATTTTGAATTTATTATGTGCCTCGTTGCTAGGACGGCTCCAAAGTCACCGTTTACAAATTCCTAAGCCAAGAACTGATGGACTAAGGTCCAAATCAGAAGTTTAAAAACTTCTGCCTATATCAGGAATCGAACTTGGACCATCTGCATTGGAAGCAGAAACGACCTACGAGCCACACAAAAATATCGTACTTTTACGACTTTAAGTACAATTTTTTTTGTAATATTTGGCTTTCAAGCGGGCAAACGTCTACTCTGATCTTGATGAAACTTTATAGGAATGTTCCAAATTACTGAATTTAGATCTGTTATGGTTTTGTTTTTTGGGTAGCCTACTATTGAAGAAATATTTCTCATAAAAATCGTACTTTAAGGGCAAAGAGAGGTTGACACGAGGCGTGTGTTGTTTCTCGGTCAATCTCCGACTCGCAGGTGTGCAGTTGGTCGCCTCGCATTATTGTTGAAACGAAGGCAGACATGGCTCACGCTTGAACGAAACAAATGTACACAAAGGACACATGACCGTAATAAAAATACTAAATATAGTCAACCAAAAATGCTCATCCACCAACACGACAAGAAAAAGCTTTCACAAAGAGCCCTAGTTGTCAATATTAAGGCATTTTGTTAAAAAAATTATTTCATTTGTCATTCATAATGAAATTTTGCAGGTTTCTTATGAAATTTCAAACTTGAACCCATGCATTTCAATTTTTCAAGCAGGAAATGGATCTATTTTTTAATCTTGTTTGTCCACAATATGCAAGGCACAGCCTCGGTTATGAGTAGGCTCTAGTACAAAATACATTTGCTTCATTCAAAGCCTTTTTACTAGTTCTAGTATATTTATGCTGCATTTTGTGCAGGGCTATATTTAGTTTTTGCTACATACCGCCACCGGTACATACATAGGCCTACATGGACATGCTAATTAAAAATCATTAATACTAGGCCTATTTTGTATTTTGCTGAAAATTAATGCTATAAATCAGTGCCTCTTTATACGTAGGCCTAAACATGAAACGTATATCAATTGAATGCTTTGTCATAGCCAAGCCCTATACTTCTGATGCATTAAATTATTTATACAAACACTGTGAAGAGTAATGTATTGTGCCGAATATAAGTAGACCCCCTAAATTTTCTTGTTGAAATATAAAAAAAACATAACAAAATTCACTTGCTTAAAAATCGAATAAGGGCTTTAAAAAGGGATATGGTTACGGAACTTTCAGGATTCGGGTTACTAGGACCTTGAAACACGTAAACATAATAATATACGTATTGTATAAAAGAATATGGGGTCATAGAGGAATAGGCCTAGCATAGGCCTATTTTCATATTTTGCTCACATGTTTGGAATGGACAGTAAAATGGGAGGATGATTTAAGATACACACAGCTGATTATGGAATAAATATTTTTTATGAAAATTCCATGAAGTTATAGTATCTAGGCATGCCTATAGACACAATACATACTGTATAGTACGGTACTAAATAAAAATAAAAGGGACATCATATACTATTACACCGTATTAGGGGATAGTAATATTGTAGCTGCTAGCAGATAATGCTTGTGTCGAATACTTCATCGAAAAGTGCTACAGTTGCACAATATTTAAAAAATATTGTAACCTAGATGGAGAGGCCCTTCACCTAGGCCAATAGAGGCGCACAATACCCGGTACCAGTAGACATTTAAAATGTTTGGGATTCTTATGAGCAAAGAGGGGCACTTACGTAAAAAATAGTCTATTGATGTGAGAGGTCAATACAGATAATGCACCTCACCTCACATAAATTTATCAAGGTACACCCGTGGACAAAAATAATGAAGGGATTGGCAGAATGATTCTGTACTGTAACTGCTCCTATGCACGTCTTGTTTTTATGGTTGCTGATTCCCTCATATTGATAGCAGGCCAAGTGTAGGCCTATTTCCAATATACGAGTGTAACCCGGGTTGCCAGTTGCCACCAAGTAGGCCTACCTTTTTTATCCTATGAAGATACCTACTTAAAAAATCCTGAAAAATATTTATTAGTACCTAAGCATGTGAAGAAATAATTATAAAATACCAGGTTTACGTATAAAAAATTAAAAATATGTTATTTCACTTATTTGGATATTCCAGAATCCAGACTGATTTTCGAGAATTTAATCAACATGCCTTACGTAGGCTGTAGGTAGGCCTACTTAGAATAAGTTTTGTTTTACTTTTGAAAATATTAAAATTGTGTTTTTTGAAAAATCCTACACAAGGCTTAGGCTATCCTTCAGACAATCTAAAAATCATTCAAACGAAAAAATCATTAAGGAGTGGCAAGTGGCAACCCAGTCCAGGTTCATAGATTGGATTGAGACCAAAATAACAAGAAATAATATAGGATAAGTAGGCCTACACAGGAAATGTTTTACTTCTGCCTGCGAGTGTACACAAAAGTTTCACTCGAGATTAATGGTTTGACCATTATCTTGTCCGTTTTAAAGTTTAAACTAACAGTTAAGTGCTTCTTGTAGTTTCTTGCGAGCAACGGAAACACGTTCCTCTTGCCGTTTAATGTCATCTTCTGCCACTACCACAGCCTGCACTAGAGGTTGATCAGGATTTAAATAAACACCGGGGTTTTTGTCCAGGGCCGATCGAGAACCCGTCTGGCCCGTCACTGGCTGGTTGGAGGTGTGAAGAGCAGTCGCCATCGATTGCAGTATCGTCTCTTCGCGCACGTGCGGTCCCACGGCTCGAAGAGACTTTGGTAATTCCATCGCGTCGAACTCGTTCCCGTCCTCGTCGCACGCTCGGAGTCCCTTCGAGTCGCTTCTCCCAAAACAGCTGTTTGGGTTTATCTTGCGGGCCATGTTTGAAATCAGTCTTGACTTTGCCTTCTTGTGTCTTGTAGACTGTGACGGGTTGCTTAAAGATTGATGCTGTTTGACGAATAGGTGGGACAAGGGATGCGTCGTTTCTTACTCCGCGACTGAAATCAGTTAAATAGATTTTGATGTAGGCCTTCATTTGAGATAAATGTAAAAACCAATGCGATCATGAAAATGAAAATTTGATAATAAATAATATGAGTGATTTATTAATAACTAGTAAATAACTAATAGAAAGAAGTACATGCAAACCAAACATACCGATAGATACCAACTTTGAGGAAAGTCCTTTCTGTGAAAATTAGGAGACCCTTGAGGTACCGTAGTCCATAGACTGAATAGGAAGTTATCATGCACTTGGGATGCAGGCAACCATGAAAACATGCACTATGTAGGCTTTTTGAAGCCTACCTGTAATCAAACTGGGTTCCTCTCTGCTTCTTGTTTTTACGTAGAAGAAGAGAATTGATTTTTCCAGTTCGGAAATCAAATGTTGCAAGGTCAAGTGTATCACCCAGGTACCGAGCGAGCTGTGGCTTGCTGCGGAACTTCTTCCCATTTGGGCTGTAACGGGAAAACAATATCCGTTTCTTTCCAATAATGGGAGAAATATGGAATATAGTGGGTCGTACGAATAACAGTCAATATGATAAGTTGAAAGGGTGTGGTACTGCACTGGGCTCAAGACATGTTTACATAGGCCCTCTTTATGGTGGTATATTTTTATTTTGTTATTTGTAGGGCAAGTCATTTACAAATTAAAAGCATCCAGAAAGAGTAATAAGGACTAAAATGAAAATTATTATTTTTTCAATCACTAGAACATTCTTGCAATTTATCCCCAAAAGGGAGTGCTAATTAATATAGCTACACAAGCAACATGGAATTGTGTAAACATGCCTTTTAGGTTAAAGGGTTTACTAGAAAGGAATAGGAAACAAATTATTATAGAACTAGCTACGTAGGCCCTTGGCGCTTGCGGTGTGATTCTATGAGCAATGGTTGTATGAAAGATAACAATTTCATTTATTTGATCTACTAAACAGAGCAAAAACCAAGATCTACTAAATATAGTAGGGTACCGTACTAGCTTACGGCACACAACATACGTGTACCTAAATGCAAATAAAATAAACCATTGCTTGTGAAACATGCCATCAAGAATATCAGGAGCAATCAGGGAGGCTACTGGTTGTATTAGGTCATTAGTAAAGTCAGTAAGGTTATTGTAGCACATACATATTTTATTTGTTTCAATGTTGCATGACCAATGAAGAATATTTATTTAACCAAAATTATAGGCTGGTTAAAACCGCTCTGCTACCTACTATATCTAGGGATGCACATCGATACTTTTTTCATTATCGATCATCAAAATGGTAATGATATCACCAACAAAGCCTGTTCCTATACATAAGTGGAACCTCAAGTGTGGCAAGTGTAAGTCAAAGCTCAAAACGATACAATCGCATTCTGTTTGCTGCCTCGCTGTCTTCGATGTCATGTGTTTGGCTTCTGTTATCGTTCGATAGCTCATTTCTAAACATCAGACACCATCAGCCCAGCCAGTGCATGGCACAACGTGAGATAATCACCATCTTTAAATAAATAAATAAATAAATAAATAAATAAATTTTATTTAGAGTCTACCCACTCAGTTATATAACTGATTTTCAGTGGGGGACTTTAAATCAAAGCGACCAAGCCAACCCTGCAGGCCCCGACGCAATCGACGAGTGAGCGATAACCTATGATTATGATTATGATTATATTGTGATTAAAGTTTGGTTCGTGCCACTATTGATTAATTATTCGATATTTTGATAATAGATAATGAATTTTGATTATCGATTATCGAAATTATATCCAATATTGATTATCGATCGACGATCAATAATATTGATTATCCGTTATCGTTTGCATCCCCAACTACCCCAGTCGGGGCAAACTTTTACGACAATTGCTATGAATCAATAACTATGTCCTTAAAGCGGGCTTATGCTTACAAACTTTATATTCATATATATATGTTCTGTTGTAGGCTTTCGTGATTCATGGTTTATGTTATGTTACACTTTACGGAAATAATCACGCTATAGGCCTATTGAATGTTTTATTTTATATATATAATATACATAATATAATATGTGAAATAATAATAAAAAAATAAATATATATAGGCCTAGGGAGTATAATATTAAGTTTTAGTATAATATTCGTTTTAAACATTCAATATAGCGTGATTATTTCCGTAAAGTGTACATAACATATAGGATAGTTGGGTAAAGGGGTGTTTCCACCATTGGTCTTTGGTTGTATATGAAACTATATATAAACTACATATGAAAATAAAATTGTATAGGTCTGCCAACCTAGAAACAATACAATTATGAAAATAATTTACATCTAACAACCTCACCAAATTGTGTAAACTTTAGTCTATACTAATTGTGGCCGGGGATGTTGTGATTGTGAGCATTGCAGGTATTGCAAAATCATGAACATAAACCATTAAAGAACCAAGTCTATGCCACTCTAAAACTTCCCTGCTTGAGAACTGGTTTATGGTACAAGATCTTGTAAGAACTTGGTGCCAAAATCTTGGATTTTTCAAGACCTTGTCAATATCTTGCCAAGAATTTGTTTTTGGTAAGATCTTATCAAGAACTGGTTTGAAACAAGATAGGTATAGTGCGTTTACTTGCGAGTAGAACACATTGTTCTCTGCGAGAGCGGAGTTTTTTTGTATGTCAGCTAATTGAATTCTATACAATTTCAGATTCCGAGGAGCAACACGGCCGATGATTGACAGTAGGATTAGACTAGGATGTCATAAAAATATTTATTTAGTAAAGTAATAAATAATTTTATACAATCCAATCATTAACTCTTGAAATCATTATTAAAATTAAAAAAAATGCTATTACAAAAATGTATGATTTTTTTGTAAGTTTAATCCACTTGAGGAAAAAAATCGGTTTATTTACGGTTTTTAGTATTTTGTCATTATACAAAATAATATAAATAAAATACCGTACCCTTAAAAACCGTAAATGATGTCCGATTTTTTTCATTCAAAGTGGATAAAACTTACAAAAAATCATACATTTTTGTAATAGCATTTTTATTTTATTTTAATAATGATTTCAAGAGTTAATGATTGTATTGTATAAACTTATTCATTACTTTCTTGTCTTGGTTCAAATCCAGGTTAAGACATGGTTGTTTTGTTGCCCAAGCACCAGAGTCTAGGAGGGAAGCCCCCTCACTGGTTGTGCTGTTGTGTGACTTTCCACCCTTACTATCTCTAACCCTTTCTCTAAGTATGAATGAAGAGGTACCCTGGCCGAGCAACAACAGAAGGGGCAGCTTTTCTCTTGTTGCCAAGGGTTTTTGTTCGAATCCAGGGTGAGTTATGGATGTTTTGTCTCCCGAGCACTAGAGTTGGGAGGAAAGCCCCCTTACTGGTTGTGCTGACGCTGACGGTGTGGCTCAGTATGAATGGTGTGTGAAGTAACCTTGCTGATGATGACAACATGCATGACTTCTTGCGTGGCCCTACCACAGGTTTGGTTATGTGAGTTTTGTTTGCATGTAGTTAACTGATTTTTAGTGGCCACCATCTGCCTGATGAGTCCCAGAAGGACAAAACGCGTCGTGGATTAAGGTAACAACTTTAAATTAGCTGCAGTTGTCATCAGCAGGTGAAAAAATTTTGTCGTCCCCAGCCCTTCAGGCTGGGATTTATGTTCTCTTTGCTTTCCCAACCTGTCAACCCTTTCTCCATTCTTATTTATTACTTTATTAATTAAATATTTTTATGACATCCTAGTCTAATCCTATGGTCAATCATCGGGCGTGTTGCTCCTTGGAATCTGAAATTGTATAGAATTCAATTAGCTGACATACAAAAGAACTCCGCTCTCGAAGAGAACAATGTGTTCAAGTCGCAAGTAAACGCACTATAGTTAGAAATCAAAAAAATTGTAACAGGCACAGTAGGTAAATTTTATTGTCAATGATCATTGTAAAAAAAACTGTTTGTAAAGTAGCAATTCTTCCCAATTTTGATTTTTTATAAATACCTAGTGTGGAATTTATTGAGCAAATTTTCGTTACCTATGGCATTTTGTGGACTTGACCTTTATCTTCCAAGATCAATTTTTGACTTAGTAGCCTACCCATGGTGAAATTAGCACATTTGCATTGGTTGCTCCCACTTATCCCAACAAACACATTTTTGGGTAGGCCTATAACTAGGAACACTTATGTGGGGGTAAGTAGGAACAAGCCATAAAAGTACTGTCTAGAATTCCATGGGGTAATAGAGAACAAATGAACCTAATACCTAGGGAAATTTGACTTGACAAGCTATTATGTTGACTAACCTGTCAAGAGAAGAAGAATGTTGAAGTTTAAAAAAAAGTCAAAAATCATTTATATACCTATTATTTCTATCTTCTAAACTTGAATTAGGCCGAGGCCAAATTATTACATTTTGTTCTCACTTAACCGACCGGGAAAAATCCGGTAGGCCTACCCACTGTCCAACGCCGGCTTTAACATTCAAAGAGCTCTAGGAAAGTCTTTTCACCACAACCACCAAGAGTCGGCCTATCTCACCTGCACCGCGATTCTGTAAGTATTGATGGGTATCGAGATATCAATCAATCACTATAAAATAAATAAATAAATAAATAAATTGTATTTAGAGTCTACCCACTCAGTTATATAACTGATTTTCAGTGGGGGACTTTAAATCAAAGCGACCAAGCCAACCCTGTAGGCCCCGACGCAATCGACGAGTGAGCGATAACCAACAAGATCGATATTTTTAATAGGAAATATAGCAATCAGTGGTATGGACAGTGCGAACACCCGCGAATCAACGCCAGAATCAACAAGGCCGATTCAGAACAACTCTGAAATTTATTATGTGCTTCGTTGCTAGGACGGCTCCAAAGTCACCGTTTACAAACTCCTAAGACAAGAACTGATGGACTTAAGTCCAAATCAGAAGTTAAAAAACTTCTGACTTTAGCGGGAATCGAACCCTGGACCTACTGCATTGGAAGCAGATACGCTAACCACAAGACCAACGAGCCACACAAAGACCACGAGCCATCATGCTTTGTGTATTACCGTACTAGGAAAACGCTTAAGTCCCGCCGCGTTGTTGGATGAGCGTAATTGGTGCATTGAGCTGCCATGTGTTATGCGGATTTTCTGTTGTTCTGTGAAAAAATTAGTAGGCCTACTAAGTTGAAGATTTTTTAAAATTAAATAAAATAAAATAAAAAATAAACTTTAATTTTTAATTTTTTTAATTAATCGTATGAATTTTAAAAAATTGAAAAAAACAAATAATTGCGATTTTTATAAGAAATAATTATACGATTGCGCTCAAATTTCACACGAATACATAAATTCATAAAATTAAGGTTCTGTGAAAAAAGTACTACAATAAAATAAAGCATGTAGGTGTTATAAGTAAAAAAATTGTATTAAAAAAAGAAAAACCCACAAAATTTATATTTTCATGAAAAATAATTTTTCGATTGCGCTCAAATTTCACAAGGATATCTTAATGCATAAAATTAAGGTTATGTGAAAAAAATCATGAAAATCGGATTAAAAGCATGTAGGTGTTATAAGTAAAATAAATTTTCAAAAAATCGAAAAAAATCGTAAAATTGCGATTTTCATGAGAAATAATTTTTTGATTGCGCTCAAAAACGTGGCAGTTCTAAGTTCAGAGATTTCGAAGGCCTCCATAAAATTTCATCGCAAACGGAGTATCGGTTTAGCCGGAATCGTGCTGACAAACACACAAAAAATACAGAAAAAAAAGAAAGAAGGAAAAAAAAAACATTCCGGATTTTTTTCTCCAGTGTAGTGAAATGGAATCTTCCCTTCGCTCGCTACTCTCATCCAAAAAATAGGCCTAGGCCTATCCCCAAGATGGTACTTTTTTGCTTGGTATGGACATATTTTAACACTGATTTCCGGAGAAAAGTAGGTTGTAAAACATAGCTACGCACTTTGCGCCCCCCCACTCCTCCTAACCTACTTTTCCCCTAAAATGTCCATACCAAGCAAAAAAGTACCGGGTACCCCCAAGATCAGGCAGTTAGTCAATTTTGCGAATCGCCAGAGTCCTATAGCAATTGATATCACAACAATCACCGGTAAAACTTCTGTACAGGGCTAGGCTACTAGGCTAGTGCACCGATTTCCTGCTCAATTTTAGCGGATGATGCCAACAATTAAATAATAAAAGTAGGGCTAGCTACGTAGACGGCTGGTTTTGACAACAAGAAACCAAC
Source organism: Sweltsa coloradensis (assembly GCA_024449915.1). Lineage (NCBI taxonomy): Eukaryota > Metazoa > Arthropoda > Insecta > Plecoptera > Chloroperlidae > Sweltsa > Sweltsa coloradensis. The sequence continues at coordinate 28,440 of JAMZAV010003823.1, forward strand.
GCGCTTTGCGTCGCCTCCTATAGAGACACAAAGAAAGCTGAAAAACTAGGCTACTGTGAATCGTAATTGACAAAATTAGTTTTGGGTGCAAATTTCTTAGAGCTGATGCGACAGGAAGGTGCAACACTTGACTTCCGAACACGCGTCAAGTAGGCCTATGGCAAAGGGAAAGTGTGCCAATATAAGGAAGTAGTAGTAGTAGTATCTTTATTTTGTTGTTACCGGTACATAAATAGATATTTTCAATGTGCTTAGTGTTAGGCCTACAACAAAAATGGCAAGGTTCAATCACATTGGGATTGATCTTCCACCTAACCAGCGATAAAATAACTAGGAAAACGCTCAGTTGGACGCGTTGTTGAGCGAGCACCGGTACGTGCAACACGACCCGAGTACGACATTCCCATAATGTTACATGCCTACCAATAAGTCTTTAAGGTCTTGACCGATTTAGCTGAAAATTTGTAAAATAGGAGAGAATGGATAAAATCCACCGCCATCTAGAGGACCTTCACATCATTTCTTTGGGAAAACTATTTTACTCTTGATTTCTTCTAGGTGGCAGTACATAGTGACCAGAATTCTTGTGCGACTTTTCGTTGCCATGGTAACGTTACTTTTGTTAAAATGTAATTTCTATCTACACTACTTATCGGATCAAAATAAAATTAACATATTCGTGACCGGACGGACATTCTAAATGATTTGGCTACCTCAGATTTTGTCGCCGTTTAGTTTTAAAAAAAAAACTTTAGATTAACTTTACGTAATGTAACTTTATAACTTTTTGAACGATTTTGCCACAAAAACTAATGGCATTCAATCGGGAACGAAACTTGCGGATGGTCAAAATTTCAACTCGATCCGAGCCTCCGTTCGACCGCTATCATGAGCCAAAAAAGCTGTGCGACTTTCCGTTGCCATGGTAACGGGACTTTGTTATAATGTCATTTCCATCTACACTACTTATCGGATCAAAATAAAAATAACATATTCTTGATCGGACGGACATTCTAAATGATTTGGCCACCTCAGATTTTGTCGCCGTTTAGTTTAAAAAAAAAAACTTTCGATTAACTTTAATGTAACTTTTTAACTTTTTGAACGATTTTGCCACAAAACTATACAGCAACCCGCCTAGGTGGTATGTACATGTGTGCAAAATTTCAGGTCGATCAGAGAAACGGTGCGACCTGTATCGAAGCAGTAACAGAAAAAAAAAAAAACAGAAATTCGAGCCATAAGAGTCAAGTGGAGACGCTCGCTTCGCTCGCTCAATAATAAAATAGTAATAGGCCTATAGGCCTAAATGTATTGTACAGAAGTTAAAACAGTTTATATGAGTAATAATAATAACAAAATTAACGATCCTCACAGAATCTCATTCCCAGTGCTGGGTGCTATGAAGGCAGTGCATGCCCAACATTGAAGTTAACTAGGAAAACGCTAAAGTCCCGCCGCGTTGATGGATGAGCTTTTTAAATTTTTTAGTTTGCGTGGGATATCTTTACTTTTGCAAGTGCTTTGTTTTGCTGCCTACGCATTGTAGGTGATTGTTGTCAAGTTTCTATTGTTATCTGTCAATTGGTATTATTTACCGTAAAAAACTTATATTAAAAGCTTTATTTCTATGAATTCTGGCTAACTTTTTCAACTTTTTCTTTCAAAAGGTACTACATCACCATAACCTTAATGTCCATGTATAATATGAACGTTGTAGCCCCACCCGTTTGGTCAGAATTGGCCCAAATGTCACGAAAATATCGCACTAAAAATCGAAAAAAATCGTAAAAGTACGATATTTATGAGAAATATTTCTTCGATTGTACCCAAAAACAATACACCTCTAAGTTCAGAGATTTCGAAGGTCCTGTCAAATTTTCATCAAGATCGGCTATGCCGTTTGCCTGGTAGAGAGTTAACAAACAGACAAAAAAACAAACAAAAAAAAAAAAAAAAAAAAAAAAAAAAAAACACCCGAGCTAAATTTTTTGGGGGTCAGTGAAATTGAAGTCTTCGCTTCGCTCATCCAAAAATGTAAATAGATTTCATTTCTATGTGCGTAAAATGGAAGTAGGTCTAGAAAAAATTGCAAACTTCTGACGTTCAAAACTGTAATTGTCGAAAACCAACGTAACATGTTGTAAAGGACTGGTGGGAACCAGATATTACCAGCGCTAAAAAGTTGTTGGTGCCGAACGTCAACTGTCAACATGGGAGCGGCTTCCTACGTTCCGAGCAGAGACTTAAACGTTAACGTTAAAGGTCTTGGAAGGTTTTTTGTTGTAAATAAAACAGCAAAAAAGGACGCGACGACAACCGAAAAAGGACTTTCGTTTAAAAATAGCAACGTTAAAAGTCTTGGAAGATTTTTTGGCACTGTTTCGGTTAAGAATGGCCAACTTTTAAACACTTGTAAACTGTGTTGTGTGTGTTAAAGGTTTTGAAGGTTTTTTGTTTAAAATAGCGACGTTAAAGGTTTTGTAAGGTTACTTACCGGTACAGTGAGTGTAGGCTAGGCCTACGGCTCGGTGGAAGTGCTGGTGAAAAGTTGGCCATTCTTAACCGAAACAGTACCGATTTTTTTATTACCGTACCTAGGCCTAGTACAGTCTACGGTTAAATTGTATAACGTAATTTTTCCGTAGCTACGGTTAAATAGCCACAGCGTATTTTAATACACATCCCCCACATAGGCTACCTAGGCCCATGGGCTTTGCCCAAAGCAACATTAAAAAACATCTTGTCCTGAGGCATGTTCTTACCTATAATAATAAACATCAGCTTTTCCAGCCGATAAACCTGATTTTCTTATGATTTCTTCTCTTTGCCATCCTTTCGGTAAAGCACTACATTCATATTTCTTCTTTTCAATCACTAATGACATAATTTTGAGATCTTTTTCACGTTTTTTTGACAAACTGACATAACAAGAGGAATGGCGTCGCCGTCTGGCAGCAGTGTTTTGGAAATGGAAGTTTGAACAAAATAGCGCTGTTGTTTTGCTTGTTGTCGTGGTAGTATTTGGTACTACAGTTAGAAATACTGGCTGAATGCCGTTTCCGACCAATTCCATTTCCAAAGCCACTAAAAAAAGAAATTGAATGTTTGTAAACGAAACGACTTTTGACATATGAACCGGTGACGTTTTGTGAGTAACATTTTGATTTTACAGTTATCATCTTATTCTATCGCACTGTGGTTATGCTATCTAGCCCCTAGTCTTAGTTAGCCTAGGTAGGACTAATCCACCTAGAGGCCTAGGCTAGGCCCTAGACTTTGTGTTCTGAATGAGGGCTTAGCTCTGAGGGAAGGCCTTGACCTAGGGGCCTAGGGCCCTAGGCCTAGGCCTAGGCCAAGCCTAAATCTTTCCTAAACCGTAAGTAGGCCCTACTGGTACTCTTTCGGTTGGTATGGCCATTTTTTTTTAATTTTATAAAGTACCTACAAAACCTTTAACGTCGCTATTTTAAATATAAAGTAGGCCCTACCTACAAAATCAAAAACTGGCCATAGCCCCTACCAACCGAAAGAGTGCCGGCCCTAATAGACCCATTCAAGATGTAGGGGCCTAGCCTTAGCCAGGCTAATGCAGTGGGGTAAGGCCTAGGCAGGCCACACCAAATCCCAGGCAAATTAAGAAGGCACTTCCTGCTGCACTAGGCTATCAGCAGTTGCTCACATTATTTATCTGAATACATAGCCTGGCCCTAGGCCTAGGCCCTATTTTTTGTAGTGTATTGTTGTCTTCCCCTGCTATTGACTGGAAGCCTAGTCGGTGGCAGGTTTTTAATTCATCCTTCCTTCCTTCTTTCATCGGCCTCCTTCCTTTTGTTTTATTCCCTCCTGTAGGCTACTCTTGAAATTCTCAGTTCTTGCCTTATTCCCTTTTGGCAAGAACAGGGAATTTCAAGAGTACAGGTGGGAACAAACAAAAGGAAGGAGTAATAGAAAGAAGGAAGGATGAATTAAAACCTGCCACTGACTAGTAGGACTGAGAGATGCGAGCGATGGAGCCGAGGGCATGCTGGAACACGGCGTCTTGTCCGGCGTTCACTTCCAGGTTGAAGGCTTGCAGGTAGCTGTCTTGTACACCCAGACACATCTGCAACCAAGGAGGGGGAGTTAGCATGAGAGCAGGAACTCTGCCGGCTGATCTCGCAGCAATTAGGCCTACATGAGGCCTACTACCAGTCAATAGCAGTTGAGAGAAGACAACAATACAATAAATCAATCCTTTTGACCATATGATGCCCTTCATTTTCTCAATGAAGCTTGGCCTCTGCTTTCCTCTTACTTCCTTTCTAGTCAGGGTGAACAATTGGCAGCAGCTTTTAAGTGATTTTTTGAATCCTTTTATATCCTTTTCTTCCATCTTCCACCGTTCTGGCCAAGAACAAATTCCTTCCAACAACAGTTGCCCATGTCCCTCTCATATTTCCACATACCTATATGATCACACCTGGCTACATAATTATTAATTAGCCCTTCTTAGATGGCTATTCATCTCCTGAGCTCCAGTCACCCTATACATTTTACCCAGTCTGTCCATCCTTTGCCTATCCTCAGTCTTCTCCCATCCTAGTTCCCTAACCATACTGGAGACACTTTCATAAGTTCTTACTAGTTACTAGGCCTACCTATCACTTCCTCCCTCCAGGTAGGCCTATTGCCCTTTCGAAGTAGGGGCCTACCCTTCTTGCTCTTTCAGGATATTGCCCCTGCAATCCCTGCATAGGCTACTCCACAACTGGCTCACTAGTGTTTTGTACGCATGCCCTTTTAACGCCCTACTTAGTACTCACCCCTTTCAGAGTTTGCATTACAAAATTTAGGCACCGAAAACCCTTCTTTGAGACTGCCTTGACATGGTCCTCCCAACTGAGTTTGCTCTGTAGCCACACTCCCAAATATTTTATTTTACCCACTTTTTCCAGGTTCTTCCCCATGAGTACCTAACCCTCCCCTAAACCACCCTCCTCCTAGTAGGCTAAACCTTACCCATTTACATTTTTCTATATTAAGGCTTTCGACCGCGTTTTTCTATTTTCCAAAATTTGCTACCAAGTCAAAATATAGTGAATGGCTTTGAAACCTGGCTCTTTTAGAAAATCAAAACTATTTTTTTCAAATTTTTCTGATCCGGTAGGTAGCCTACACGGCCAATATCGCCACCTCAAAACAATTTCAAACTTCAATTCGCCAAGGCACACCATTCAACGTAGGGTGTTGTGTTTTTGTGACATTAATTTTCAACTGGTTTTCTATGGGCTGACTGAGAGAGAAAATATTTTTTTTGAACAATTGTTTTTCCTGTGAATTTTTTCGTTTGGCGGCACAAATCGGTACAAAATACCGCCAAACCAAAAAATTTGCAGGAAAGACAATTGCTTTAAAAAAAATCTCTCAGTCATCAAGAATATACGTCTGTATGAAAAATTTCAGATCGATCGGACATTGGGAAGTGGGTGAAATATCTATTCCCATATAAACCTTTGATTTGATGATTTGATTGTTGGGGGGGGCAGGCAAAAATTTTGAAAATCAGGTTTTTAGAGTGCGTTTGGTGTGTTTTAGAAAAAAGTTATGGGGTGGGCGTGGGCTGAATGCAATACCAAAATAATGTAGTTGTTGTGTGTTGTTGTGTTGTGGCCACGCTAAAAGTTCCTAAATATCGCTAGATTCACAAAACGGTCATTTTAGCAACGAAAACAAATACAATATTTTCCAAACAGGGTGAAATACTGTTACAGGTATTTTACTTTTTTTAACGGGGCCCCCTAAAGACCTGGGCCCGCCCGCAGTTGCGGGCCCTGCGGGCGCCTAGTTCCGCCACTGCTTAAATACCGGACGGAATATTCCTTGATTTCTTGGTCCACAGTACACTAATTTGAAACTCTATAAGTTGTTTATTGTTGCACAAAATTTTGTTTTCATTATTATTTAGTTATAAAGTATTTAATAAACAATACATTAAATTTGACGTTGTTCGCGCTCACAAGATCTAGAAAGATAAAACACGACTGCAAAAAACTCACTGCCTTATAAATATGCAGCTTGCTGGTTTCTTCTACATATAAGCATGGCGGTGGACACTAATAATTTTATAACGAAGCTTCTGATTGGCTCAACAATGGTAAAATCCTTGCCACAGCCGCAAGTCACGGATTGATTCCGACAATCGGAAACGAAATTCTAGTCTACCAAATGTCGGAAATGTTTCTTTATGGACGTAATCAGATAATTCAAAACCATGCGGAAGTCGAGTCCAGTCGAGTCTAACCCTCCTGGATAGAGGCTATTTAATAATTTAACTGTTTCTTTTCTTACAGCATCAAACTCATTTTTGCAATGATCGAAGAATTAATTATATTAATATTAGCTGCTGGATTTGCATGTTTAGTTGCTAAACTGTTATGGAAATCAAAACCACCAACTTTAAAAAATAAGCACATTGTTGTCACTGGAGGTTCAAGTGGTATTGGAAAATGCGTGGCAATGGAAGCTGCAAAAATGGGAGCTAATGTTACGCTTGTAGCTAGAGACATCAATAAACTGGAAAGTGCTAAGGCAGAAGTAATGAAAGCTTGCACTTCACCTGAGGAACAAAACATACAAATCTTTTCACGTAAGTAGGCGTATGATTTGAGACTTGACACAAAAATATATTTATGTATTATTAGGGATGCACATCGATACTTTTTTCATTATCGATTATCAAAATGTTTATGTCATTATCGAATCGATATTGTCGATATTATCGATATCACCAACAAAGTCTGTTCTGACTTAAAAGTGGAACCTCAAGTGTTGCAAGTGTAAGTCAAAATAATACAAAGCGTTCCCTTTCCTGCCTCGCTGTCTTTGCTGTCATGTGTTTGGCTTCCGTTATCGACTGATAGCTCATTTCCAAACAAAAATCTCGAGTGTGACACCATCAGCCCAACCAGTGCATGGCACAACGTGAGATAATCTCCGTCTTTAGAGTTTGGTTCGTGCCACTATTGATCAATTATTTGATATTTCGATAATCAATAATGAATTTTGGTTATCGATTATCGAAATTATATCCATTTTTGATTATCGATCGATAATATTGAATATTGTGTGCATCCCTATTTATTATAGGCCCTACTGGGGTAACTGCATGAAAATATTCCAATGATGGCCAACTGGCAGCTTGTGAAGCACTTTGTCCGGCATAAGAGAAGTGTTGGAGAACCTAGTTTATTTTTCTGTAGTAAAACTGTAAAATGTAAATTGTAACAAGCAAAATTTAATAATAATTGCATTTTATATGGAGGCCTAGTGTTGATAACTAGGGTACATTATAAGAGGGGCAAATACTCTGACTGAATATTTTCCCCCATCTTCTGATTGTCATTGTCATCAAAGTAGGGAATAAACAAGTGTCTTCGCAGACTCTTTTTCTGGTCGCCTTGATGGATCAGTTTGTTTATTTTACTTCTTTTTCTAACCTTTTATTGTGGTTTCGTTTTGTCATCGTTTTGTAGTGTACTCGACAGACTTTTCTATGGATGTTTTATATTTTGTTTTGTAATTTTGGGCAACATATGCTGATTACCATGAAGGGGCATGATTTTGGAATGCATATTTTTGCCTGTTTGAGTGTAAATTTGTGCACAGTTTCAAGACACGATGTTATAAAGCGCCATTTTAGGTTAGTACGATGCTCTATGTGGAACAAAAAAGAAATAGGTTATTCCTAAAGCTGATTAAGAAATTTACCAAAACGCCAATTTTTGCAAATTTCTGGATCAAAAAATTGAAAAAATTGTGAAAAATCACAGTTACAAGATAAAGGGGCTAGGCCTAAATTTTTTAAACAGTAAAAAATAATTTTTTGGGGTAATAGCCCCTTTAAGTATAAAATAAATTATAAATGCAAACAATCTTAACTTGCAAGTTATTTATTTATCATGTTTGATGGGTGAATTTGATTGAGTTGCAATTATTGTAATACGTAAATACCAATTCCCAACTTTTGAGGCGAGCTATGCCGGGCGGCAATGAATTTTTGCCGGGCCCGGCTAACCGGCTCTGGGGAGAACACTGGGTTATAGTTACCTGTATTATTATTACCTGCTTCTGTAGTTGATGTGGGCCGAGACTACGAAGATGTAGAAAAAGCTGTTGCCGAGATGGAGGATTCTTCTGGCCCAATTTACATGCTTGTCAACTGTGCTGGGCTGGCGATTTGTGGAAAACTTGAAGACACATCAGCTGAAGATATTAAGGTAAGCTATAATTGTTATATCACAAGGCCAGATGCAGGTAGGATTTGTCTTCTTCTTCTTTTCTTCTCAAATGCCCACATTTGGCCTGTGATGCCATCATGCTTGATCTGGTCAACCAGTAGAGACAAGCCTCCCGTTCCTCCTTCTTCGTGTCACGCTCATTTGCCAGACTGGCACAAGTGTAGGCCTACAGATGTTGTCTGTCATGTTCACCATTTCCGCATAATCTGCAGATACTGGTTTCAAACACACCTATTTGGTGCAGATGCTCTCTAGCAGGTCATGTTGTGTCTTTAACGTGAGCTGTGCTGTTTCTGTTCGTCTATCTTATATTTTGTCGGGTTTTCTTGGCTGTGTGGTGTACTCCTGCCATGGTGTCTTGTCACTTTTCGAGCCATTCTTGTCTAGTTTTCTTGGAAGCTGCAGCATTTACATGGGCTTCAACAGAGCTGTAAGTTAATGGTTTGTTTAATGATTAGTGGTGAAAATAAAAGGAACATTTTAGTTTTTATTGTGATCAAAGGGACAAAACCAGTAAGTAGGCTGTGAAAATAATGCAAACTTTAGTTGAACGTGCTGAATCTTTCCCCCCTGTGATATTATTTTTGTTGGAATTTTGAGACATATTTTAAAGAATTTGCAGGTTAGGCATAGGGCCTACAGGTAATCATAGTTACCGGTATGCAGTGGTGGAACTAGGCGCCCGCAGGGCCCACAACTGCGGGTGGGCCCCACTAGTTTAGGGGGCCCCGTTAAATTTTTTTTATGTAGTTAATAAAAGCAGTATTTCACCCTGTTTGGAAAATATTTTACCTATTTGTATTCGTTGTTAAAATGACCGTTTGTAAATCTAGCGGTTTGAAGGTGAAATCAAGCGGATATTTAGGAACTTTTAACATCCACAACACAACACAAAAACAACATTATTTTGGTATTGCATTCAGCCCACAACTATTTTCCTAAAACGCACCAAACGCACTCTAAAATCCTGATTTTCAAATCCCTCTGTGGTCCCTATATAATACCCCCGGGATATTATATAGCCCCCGGGATGAAAAGCCCATGAATTTAACACTGAGCCTATGTATGTGTGAATCTGTTGAGGGGGGCATAGAAATTTTGCGTGCGGGCCCATGAAACGAAGTTCCGCCACTGCCAGTATGAGGATTCAGAGGATCCTGAAACTAACGGCATCCTTCATCCTTGTTAATTAATTTGTGCAAGTTAAAGCTTAAAGCCTGCGACATGTGCAGGATACATATTTTAAAATTAGGTATTTAAACATTCATTGCTTTAACATGGTGCCTTAAATTTAAGTTTCCAAGTAGATGACACTGAAAACATAGGAATTTCCAAACACCTAAAAATATGTTTTTAAAAATTTAAATAGAACATGGTTTAAAATGAAAATTTTATGTTAACAAAACACATGTGCTTCTCCAGGCAAAATAAAATTCTGGAACATTTCAGGACATAGGCTGACAGCCAAACATGCGATGAGATTCAAATGAGGTGATAACACTGCAATGATAGCTGGGAAAATTTTGATGTATTATTGTCTTATTTTATTGTATGAGCGAAGCGAAGACTTCAATTTCACTGACCCCCCAAAAATTTAGCTCGGGTGTTTTTTTTTTTTTTTTTTTTTTGTTTGTTTGTTTTTTTGTCTGTTTGTTAACTCTCTCCCAGGCAAACGGCATATCCGATCTTGATGAAAATTTGACAGGACCTTCGAAATCTCTGAACTTAGAGGTGTATTGTTTTTGGGTACAATCTAAGAAATATTTCTCATGAATATCGTACTTTTACGATTTTTTTCGATTTTTTGTGCGATATTTTCGTGCCATTTGGGCCAATTCTGACCAAACGGGTGGGGCTACAACGTTCATGTTATACATGGACATTGAGGTTATGATGATGTAGTACATTTTTAAAGAAAAAGTTGAAAAAGTTAGCCAGAATCTATAGAAAAAAAGCTTTTAATATAAGTTTTTTGATTTTTTGTGCGATATTTTCGTGCCATTTGGTCCAATTCTGACCAAACGGGTGGGGCTACAACGTTCATATTATACATGGACATTAAGGTTATGGTGATGTATTACCTTTTAAAAGAAAAAGTTGAAAAAGTTAGCCAGAATTCATAGAAATAAAGCTTTTAATATAAGTTTTTTACGGTAAATAATAAAAATTGACAATAAACAATAGAAACTTGACAACAATCACTACAATGCGTAGGCAACAAAACAAAGCACTTGCAAAAGTAAAGATATCCACGCAAACTAAAAACTTTAAAAAGCTCATCCATCAACGCGGCGGGACTTTAGCGTTTTCCTAGTTGTATAACAATTAACAACAGGTGGAATCTGTTCTCATGTAGCTATTTAGGTTGACTACAGAGTTGAGTATTGTTTTGGTGTGTGCCTGTAAAGTCACACACACTGGATGCTGCAATAGAAACAGTAGGCATAGCCTGTTCCTTATTGAGTACCACTAGATGGCTCACAGAGCATGGTTTCAATAGCATCTCTAGAGACGACAGCACTATTGACTGAAAACATTTTATCTGTGACATGGCGGCAAATAAAATCAAGTTTTCAAAATATGTTTCCCGTGTGGCGTGGCTTTAGGAAACAAATTTCCGAAAGTATTTAGATTAAGATCACAACCTACTTACAGGAAAATTGTTTTCATAAATGCTTACTGTTAAGTGTGTTGGATTATCAATATGTCCTTAGCCTATGAAGGCCTATACTATTTAAATACTAGTATGCAATTTGAAACTTTAAGTACCTAACAGAATATTTTGATAATGTAATAATTTTAAAATGTCACTTAGGGTCTACTTCCTAGTACAGTTGAAGATCTGAACTTGTTCAGTCCTAACCTATGGTAGCCAAATGCCAATACTATCAAATCAAGAGTTATGTATTTTTTCGAGTTCAAATTGTTTGTATTAACGTTTTACTTCAGTGAAGTCTATAACTTTATTTAATATTTTTCAAATAAAGTTCTGGTTTTCAGCATAAGGTTGTGTTTTGAGTTTAGACACAGAATTACCATTATTTAAATTAACATTAATTTACATATTTTATACGTGGCACATTTGATAACTGCTTTGAGCTGGTAAAGTAACTAGGCTGAGTTATGGTTGTGTGTTAATTTAGTTTTTAATTAAATTTTAGCACCAAATGAATGTGAACTTCTTTGGGACTGTATATCTTACCAAAGCAGCCATATCACGAATGAAAGGTAGAAGGGAAGGAAAGATTGTCATAGTTTCTTCACAAGCTGGACTCTTTGGTATCTATGGATTTGCTTGCTACAGTGGCTCGAAATTTGCACTGCGTGGCTTTGCGGAAGCATTACACATGGAGGTAAGCCTACACAGCTTAATTCTTACTCTCCATAACCTGTCTTTTCTAGTTTTGTTGTTGCAGTATTTGTTCCAATAATTTATTTACCATGTATTTAGTTTTACTTACATTGCTTAGTGTTAGTAGTCGACACTAGACAGTATAAAGGAAACATACCATCATTGTCACCCAGGCTAATAACAGCTTTATGCTGTCAAAGGGTTAAAGACAAAGTCAAGATGTTTCTAAATGTTGAAACTTTCATGGAACTAGACTATTCCCCCATTATATCTTGTCTGCAAAAATAATTCTATTCCAGCATATAAATTTTGCATAATTGAAACTAATAGCTTATTCAAAGTTTTTTGCATTGCATAGTTTATTAATTCTATAAATTTTCCTGATTGTGTTTCCCTTTCTCAAATTTTCAGCTATAGTACAATGTAACTATTGATTTTATTTTAAAATATCAATTATTGTAAACATTTATGTGAGTTACTATTCCCATGGCGTCAAAATGTTTGCGAGTATGATTCTTACTTCTTAGATCACTCATTCTCCACAGTGCACATTGAGGCAGTGACAGCGTTTGGTTTGAACTGGAGATGGACAAAAATATTGACATGTCGGAATCATTTCGGTATCGATATTTGAAACCATATGCCGATTAAAATTAAATATACTAGGGATGACATCGGGTAGTAAAATATGAATTTGGTTCCGGACCCTCTCGGATTTGGGTAACCCTAATCCATGAAAGTCTAATTGGCGCCATTTTGTTTAGTGTAAATAGTACTTATACTGTTTAGGCCTATAGAAAGTTTTGTTTAACTAGGTACCAACAATGTAGACTACACAATAAAACATGAAATTGGACTGATGGACAAAGGTAGCAACTGGTTGTCCTTTGCTCATCAATAAACTTAAACTACCTATGTAGGCTACATTTATTTATATATAGAAACTACTCAAAAGCTCAATTTGTACGTAACAAATTTGAACTGTAAAGTAGTTTCCATGATCACAACTTTTTCATTCAGGTTCCTTTTTTAAAAATAAATTTAGTTTATATAAATAAAATAAAATATTTTGTGTGAACGTTAATACAGGAACAATGGATAAGATCCAATACTCACATTTGTAATGAATCTATCAATTCATAATTTAAACATTGTGAAATGTCTTGAATTTACTTAATTTTTGATAACTTCAGCAATTTATTCCAACTAACTAGACATTTTAAAAGCAAATTTTTGCACTGGATATCAACGTTTAAATCCATTTGAACATGTTAATTCTGTAAACCGTAAGTTATTTTTTTGCTGAATTTCATGAATAATTTGTATCCTGACTCATGTTTTGAAATTTACATACTTTTGTCTTTCTGTGCTTATTAATTATATCTTGCAATGATTGTTTAATGCTTTTGTTTTTGCAACCAAGTGTGGATATCAATAGAACTGTTCTTCACACAATATTCTTTAGAAATTTTATAATGATCTTAGTGACCGTTTAGCTGCAATCATCTAAAATCTGAGCATGTGCACTTTTTCTGTGCCAGCCTCTGCAACTATTCTTAAATTATTTTACTTTGTTGTTGTAATATTATTTATTTAAAAAAAAATTATTAGGTAGGGGGCCTACTGTTTATTATTTTGTGCCTTGTGTTATTTAGTTTTATTACTAGCAATTATCCTCCTTTTTGTACATCACTTTTAACAACTGAAGAGAACAGATGTTAAATAAATAAACAAATCTTATCTAAATTTATTTTTCAGTAAGTAAACAAGGTACCGTTAAGCTACAATGGATACCATCACACTGCAATGTATATGGCAATGATAAAGCGGACTTCTTAGCTAAGAAAGGGAGCAAAATGCTACAACAGAGCAAACCGATAACTTACAGCTCAGTTAAAGCCCATGTAAATGCTGCAGTTTCTAAGAAAATTAGACAAGAATGGGTCAAAAAGGGACAAGACAAACCATGGCAGGTGTACACCACGCAGCCAAGTAAACCCAAAAGAATATATGATAGACGAACAGAAACAGCACAGTTCAGGTTGAAGACTCAACATGACCTTCTAGGGAAGCATCTGCACCGAATAGGCGTGTTTGAAACCAGTACCTGCAGATTATGCGGAAATGGTGAACATGACAGACGACATCTATATACCTGTGCCAGTCTGGCAAATGAGCGTGACGCAATGCCCAACGGCATGAAGAAGGAGGAAAGGGAGGCTCGTCTCTATTGGTTGACTAGATCAAGCATGATGGCATCATAGGCCAAATGTGGGCATATGAGAAGAAGAAGAAGAAGAAGAAGAGTTATTGATCCCCTAGTTAGTTGGGTTGTTTAACATAGTGTAAATCTTTGTTAGTGACGTATTCAGCTGGCCGCACTAGTGCTCACCAAATTGCCACTTGTCTTTTCATTTGTTCAGTTTTATAATGTTATTTAAGTGGAAGTCAACAACAATGACATCCCTGCACTCGCCGACTGATTTACTAAACCAAATGTAAATGACAAAATTGACTAATTTAATTTATTATTTTAATTTCAGGCTAAACCTTACAATATTTCTGTCACATTATCACTCCCCCCGGATACAGACACACCTGGGTTTGCAGAGGAAGAAAAGTCTAAACCGATGGAGACTCGCTTGATTTCCAATTCGGCTGGACTTGTCACACCAGAGCATGTAGCTAAGGGGCTCATGGAAGATACATTGGTTAGTAACACCTTGCTCAGATCTTGAGTAATATTGTCAAGTGCAACCCTCAAAAATTGCGAGGTAATGGACTCGCCGGGTCTCAAATCCACTCGCCACGAGGTTGGCGCGGCAATCCGGGGTCTGGGGCAAAGCCCCAGCCGCCGGAGGCTATTTCGCCAAAGGCGATTTTTTTTTGAAAAGTACCCCTAGTTAAGTGACCTGAAACACGTTTTTAGGCAAATTTCAATGACGAATAGGAAGCCGATATTGTGATGTAATGACACTCACAAACACTGGACACAAATGATTAATTATTGTCTAAAATCACATGACTTGTCTCGCAAAGCAACTCAATGTATAACACTGATCTGTCTACAACACCAACACGTATCCTGAATTTGCTGCTAATACAAACCTTCCTTTTGTTTGCATGCGACTAGTGCCCAACTGTCCGCCGGCATGTCATAAAAAGGCCCATATCTGTGGGTCGAGTCTTTGCCCTGCTCATTGTAGTTGGTAAGGTTTGAAGGATTGGAAGGGGGGGGGGGGGGTTCAAAGTGCCGACAACTTCATTTTCTCGGTTCCACTAGGACTGCCGCTGCTCGATATTAAAAAAAAAAATGTTAGTTTTGATTTGAATTGCTTTGAGGGATTTACCAGTGGTATTGGGACAAGGGATTAAATATGTCAACTCGCCAGGAGACTTTTGTAACTCGCCAGTGGCGAGCTGGCGAGTGGATTTTTCGAGGGTTGGTCAAGTGACAACTACTATTAGGGAAGTTACAATGTTTTAAAAATTCAGTTTACCAGATCGTGAGCTTGGAGATCAAAGTCATTAACTCTGTCAGTTCAAACTTCAAAGGCAGCTGAATTGATGCAGTACTGTTCCAATCTATTCAGATCTAAAATGCACCAACAATCCAGATGTTATGTTAACCGTCACGATAGCTTAGGGGTCAAAGCTCCTGACCGGCAATTGGGAGACCAGGGTTCGATACCCCGCTGAGATGGATTTTTAAATTATAAATTTCTGGATTGATTTCTAAAAAATCAATTTCACCTTCGAGAGTGTTTCCCGATTAATGAAATCGAGGAAAAAATCTATCTTCATAGTTTTGACATAAATTAATTCTTATCTTTTATAATATCTAGTATTACGATAAATTACTTCATCGTTATTTAATTTTAATTATAGTATTCAAACACATTTTTAGTTCTAATTACCCAAACTTATCCTAGTTATCCAAATTCCAATGCCCAACACACCTAAGGGGTATTCACCCGCTAAACTCAAAATGCATATTTCATTCAGACTAACTAGTTATGAATTTAGAAATTATCAGAAAAATTATTAGGTTAGGGTGACCATATTTTGAAATAAAAAATCTGGGACAAAGTCATAGGGCACATTGGGGAGTGGGTACATTTTCAGATTGCCCTAAAAGCTACGTAACAGCAGTTTTACGTTTTGCATGCGTTATTGATTTTATTTACCTGAATTTTACAGTCAAGATTATTAAGAACTACATTTACAACAAGTTATTTGTGTTGACTTACGGGCAGAAAGAATGCGAAAACCGACCCCACACTGCATCGTTTCACGCAAAGATGGGTTTCAAGCGAACTGCGACGACGTAGGTGCCTGAGCCTGAGGCTCCAAGGTCAGACTGTCGCTTGCTCTTGCATCAGTTCAGTGTCGCATAGTGGAGTAGAAGAATCACTGTGCTTGATGAATGAATCGACTCCAATAATTTTATATTTTTTAGCAAAAGGCTATAAAAGTTCGTACAAGACACGTCAACACACTCACATTGATTGATTTCACAATTGAAATTGCTTTTATTGTATCGACTTTTAGCCTATTTTTATTGTCCGTCCACAAGGCATTTATTTCTGAGACCACCGTGTTCGATTGAAAAGGCCGCATGACAAGAGAGTACATTTAACCTTGCTATTACTTTCATCACAGCGAGCTAGAAGTGCGTATTCTTTTCGCAAATCGTCATTAAAAACACATTTTCGTTTACCCATCATAACAATCTCACCTGTACTGCAATCGCAATTGAAACGGAAACAAAAACCACACGTTCTTCTCCGAGGCACTGCACTGTGACATGCGCAATTAAAATAGAGGAGCACACCCCACTCAAGTTCAGGCACTGACTGACGAGGCCCAATACGCGCCCGACTCTACTAGTAGACGTAGAGAAGAGGCATTGCCAACGAGAGCAATATAAACTCCACTGGCGTATTGGTAAGATTGCTGAAATACGGGACATTTTCAAATTCTGGGACAAAACAGTGTCCCCAAAAACTTTTCGGGGACACCTGGACACATTACGAAAAAACGGGACTGTCCTGGAATTTCCCGGACGTCTGGTCACCCTATATTGGGTCCACCATGACCCGAAAAAAAGATGTCAAACTTGGTATTTTCCGAGCTAGGTCCCACCAGAAAAAATATTTCACAAGTAATAATATGGGGATGATCTTTATGCCCCGTGACCTTGGAGGATCAGAGGTGGATCCAGGACCTCTCAAAGGGGGGACTTTGCTCGTGCCACATGGGGCGTCTGGGGGCTTTAAGACTTACACCTTACTATGCCTTATGATCAATTGTACACTACTGGCCTGGATGCTTAGGCCTAATAGTATTTTATGGTGTGGAAAGATTTGAAATATTCCATGCAAAGAGCAACTTTGCAATACATACAGTATATATTTATATGTTTTAAGTATCTTTACGGTAAATAATCACGCACACACAAAACATACATATATATATATATATAGATATATATATATATATATATTATATATATATAAGACAAAACATATATATATATATATATACAACAACCAAAAATTACGCGCCCGAGTAATCCACATTTGGGATCATCGCAGGATTCAGCACGACCGAAGTGCAATGGAAGAGCCTCAGCCTGAGGGAACCACCTTGATGATCAAGGTAAACCCCTACGCCAGGTAATATATATATATATATATATATATATATATATATATATATATCAAACTGCCATGTAGATGCTTTCCTTACATTGTGTTTTATACACACTACACAACGCTTTGTCTTTTTAGACCTTTTGATTTCAGGACTTTTTCCGGGAAATGTCTTCCTATTAGTCTTGATGGTTGGTCAGCTGATGCTGAACTATCCCTCCTTGCAAAACATTGCCATTAGCTCTTTAGCAAGTTTTTGTTTGAGCTGAGGGGAAAGTTCTGTCTTGTTTGGCATCATTGATGGCATTGTGAACTACATATTTGTTCAGGAGTCAATTGAGGGTAAAAACATTGACAAACAAGCAATGTAGTAAGTCCTACACGGAAGGCTACAATGCTGAATAGAAAATGTTTGAAATAGGAAAAAATACATTAATATTTGAATATATTTAGGGGGGTGATGACGTTTGTAGTCCCACCGCACCCCAGTCTAAATGACCGAGCAACTGAATGGTCCGATTTTTTTTGGTTAAGTTCGATGGTACATTGAATTGTTTACTAGTTCACTTCACAAAGCTATTTTGGGAAGGTAGTTTAGTTTGGTTGCTATAAAGACGTCAGTTGTTCAAAAATGAGTCTGTCAAAATAACTGTGTGCAACTACTCCCGAGTAAAGTCACAAAATGTTATGTTTATTTTTATCTTTATTATTAACATAAAAAAGGAAGTGAACTTTTAGTAATTTGTACCACAAATAACAAAAACTTGTAAAAATATAGCCAAACCTTACACACTCAAAAGAAATGAGATCCAAAAAGGGGCCAAGCTCATCTACTCTTGCACATTTGTGCATTATTAATTCATAAACGTACAGTGTCCCTTAACAGCATCCTTGAAAAGCTTGGCAAAATAGAATTTGCAATTATTAATTTAAACATAATAGTTCATCCAAGTTCTTTTTTTCTAATTAATTTAAACGTAATATCATGCAAATTATTTGTTAACCAGTTTAGTGGCGATTTTCTGTCACGCTAACTCCCCCGTAGTGGCCACTTAAATCTTACGGCCGCGCCGTACGGCATATTTACGGCGGGAGCTACGTGAATCGCGCGCGCGCATTGACAGAGCTAAACGTAATTATATAGGTACTAATCACATTTATGTTAAGATGTTGATATTCACAGAGTACTAAGGGGGTTATTGTAATTGTCTTACCTTCATATCTCCTTTATTACGCCTACTAATCCCATGACACATCTTTCTAAAAGTCGAGGACTGTGTGGAAGCGCTCGAAACACGGCGCTGCACAAAGTCCAACTTTGCAGTGTTCCATACTCGTAACGTGATTCTCGTCGTTGACCCATCTTGTAACACACGACACAACGACGAGTTGGGTTTTGTTTTTTCTCGGTGGCTGGCAGGTATGAAGGGTAATGAGCTGCTTGTATGCGTAGAGGTGTAGGCGTCTTTGACGGTCTTCCAAATCGTTTTTTTTCTTCATGATTGGTAAACTTTACTATCATGTTTTCGATTAGTTGCATTTGAAACTCAAGTCTCGTTATTTTCCCTCCATTTTTTTTGTAGAGCAGAAATGCATTTAGGCAAGACATGTCGAGTAAGTGCCTGAAATGCTTTTGGTAGTACTTTTTCAACCTTTTCCTTGCACTTTTGTACGAGTTGAGGTATGAATCACTGAGATCCACTCCCCCCATTTTGCAATTGTAATCCATTACCAATTGAGGCTTGATCACTTCCTTATCACGTTTTTCACGTGTGACCATAGAATCGTCGTGAGTTGTACTCATGACACAGACGTCCTTCTTGTCTTTCCATTTCATTATTATCAGTTTATTTTATCCTTATACATAGCAATATGTTTGCCCTTCTTCAGTTTTGCTACTTTTATTTCACGCGGGATTCCTTTTCTATTTATTCGCAATGTCCCCATAGCATCTGTTTGATTTTGACACAGTGTAGTGTACAATTCTGGGCTTGAGAACCAGTTGTCCATTGTTACACGATATCCTAGGTTCAACAGTGGTGTCATGAGCTCAAGTACTACTTTAGTGCCATAAGGCTCGTCGGCAAGTGAATCATCAAATACTGTGTCTTTGCCTGTGTAAATAATAAAATTCCATATGTAACCAGACTACCAGAGTCTGATTCGCACAGTTCAAACGATTTTATGCCAAAGCGGGATCTCTTTGATGGTATATATTGTTTCCAGGATAGTCGGCCTTTCCACAACATTAGGGACTCATCTACAGCTACATCACACTCAGGGGTGTAGACCGTTTTAAATTTCTCATTTAGATGATCCAGGATTGGTTTTAGCTTATACAACTTTCTGGATCCGTGGACGTCGGCATCAAACCCATCATTGTCCACAAAGTGTAGAAACTTGAGTAGCAAGTGAAATCTTTTTTCACTAAAAAGTTCCCAGAAAATTGGACTTTCTATTATTGAGCGTTTAGAGAAATACATTTTGTTTTCCGGTTTCTGATTTAGGCCCTGGAGTAAAAGAAATGCCAATAGTTTCATTATTTCGTCTCCATTTGTATCCGCCCACTGATGAACACGTGAATTTTTTTTGAGATTAGGATTTGCCGCCAAGAATTGTTGTGCGTATCGATTTGTTTCAGTTGCTATCAAGTTTGCAATATCATTTGTAAAAAACAGTTCAAAATATTCCAAAGGGTCATCTGGGTCATCAATGGTGACATTGATGCCTGGTAATCCAATGAATGGAAAGCGCGGTCTTTCAGCACCCATTCGAGACCAACCCACCTGTTGTGCACCGCCTACATCGTCATCAGAATCGTCTCCCGAAACAGATTGAACTACACTTCCGTTTTGTGAGGCACTATCACTGTCTGTCACTTAGCAGTTTGTTCCACTGTCATCTCCACTGTCACTCACAACATCAGAAAAATCACTACCACTCAAATTATCAATAATATCGTCAATTTCGTCGACGCGAACACGTTTATTTGCGCGTGAAGTAGACGCCATTTCTGATCACTAGCTAGCGCTATAACCAGCGCTCTCTCTCACTCTATCTCTTTAACACCAACATGACAATCAGCTTTATTTTTATACTAGTGGCGCGACCTTGCAGATAAACAGTCAACTATTACGACGAAGAGCGGCAGAACGCATTTGAATGCAACTACTCGTCACGGCCACTGTGGAAGCGATTTTAAAATACTCATGACGAGATATTACGTCCAAAGCGCTGAGGGGGAGAAACCGCGTGACGTAATATATCGTCATGACCACGGAACTGGTTAAAATATAATAATTTCATCAAAGTTGATTTAATTGCTATGGTATTACCAATTAACAATAATGTAAAATTTAGTGGTCCAAAGACTGGCGTTTTGTAAACAATATAGGCGATCATTGTCAAGTAAGTATAGTTATTGTTGATTGTATGCCTGTATAAGGCTTATATTAAAACCTTAATTTGGAAGCCTTCCAGCAAACTTTAATATTAAACTTCAACTTTTTCTTTCAAAAGATCCTATATCACTATTACCTTAATGTCCATGTTAAATATGATCGTTGTAGCCCCACCCATTTGGTCAGAATCGCTGGCCGATTGAAACTGACGAATAAGACCGTAGTAGCAGTGTAGCTAACATCCTTAAAGTGATTTTGATCATGTTTCAATCCATTTTTTCACCAAGAAGGAATGCTCGTACCCCAACCAAATTTGTCATGTGAATCGAAACCCTTGAACCACAGATAATAGGACGTAGTGTACTCTGTTATCTGTGCTTGAACCCTTGATTTTGGTAGTTTTTAAGTTCACATCACGTTTCATGACGGCTGGGTGACACCTCGAAATCACCCAAACTCTGCTTGCTGTATAAGGTGCTTGAATGTGTAGCGCACCACGGCTTGGCTGCGGCGCCCAAACGGGCACCTAGATTCTCCCCAAAAATGTAAAATATTCCTTATACATATTTCCAAATACTACCAAATATTCTCTTACAGACACATAATAAAAATATGTACTGTAGGCGTATGCCCTCACAAGTTTGCAAATTGTATTGTATAATGTATACTAAAACAAAAAACATGACTTTTTGTTTCTAGGCTGGGAAATTCTATAGCACCGTTGGATTTGAAAGTTTTTTCCTGAAGACATTGTGTGCTGGAATGTGTCCTGTTACCTCAATCAATGAACTTATTATTCAGGTAACAATTGGGTTTATTTAATTTGCTATAATTATTAATTAACTTTGTACTTATACACAGTTCATAAAATGCTGTGCTCATATTCAAGATGTTGGAAAGTGGTTACATTTTGGTAGGGCCTATGTTTTTCAAAATGAAAAAATCTAAAGGTGATGCTATTACGGAGTTTTGTTTATTTTCTCTAACTAGTTAAGATTCAAGAAGAGATAAGCACAAACATTATTTGGTAACACTATCAGGTAAACTTAGTTGGATGAGCGTAGCGAGCGAAGCGAAGATTCCATTTCACTACACTGGAGAAAAAAATCTGGAATGTTTTTTTTTTTTGTATTTTTGTGTCTGTGAACACGATTCCGGCTAAACCGATACTCCGATTGCGATGAAATTTTATGGAGACCTTCGAAATCTCTGAACTTAGAACTGCACCGTACGAAAAATCGATCAAAAAATTATTTCTCTTGAAAATCGCAATTTTACGATTTTTTTCGTTTTTCTTTTTTTTTTGTTTGTATTTTTGTGTGTTTGTTAACACGATTCCGGCTAAACCGATACTCCAATTGCGATGAAATTTTCTGGAGACCTTTGAAAAAATTAGAACTGACACTTTTTTGAGCGCAATCGAATAATTATTTCGGTAAATATGAACGATTCCGTATTATTGTCAAATTTGAAAAATAACTTTCAAAAAGGCTTTACTAAGCATCACTGGTCAACATATTAATGTTTCAAAACGGCCCTTACCTTGGAAATGTGTAAAAAGTTGAAAAACATTAACTATAAGCGGCGAGGAGTGACGCAGCCTAGGCCTACCGTGCTGAGATGTTGTACTCACTGCAAGTACCTTACAATAACATAATTTAAAAATCCAAAATAGAATCATCACGTTTCTGGTGTTACCTATAGTAACAAAAAAACTTCAAACCGGCCTTTAACGTCACTATTTTAAACAAAAGTCATGTTGCGTTGAAAGTCCTTTATATTTAAAATAGCGACGTTTAAGGTTTTGTAGGTTGAGTATTTTAGTGCAAAAGGTTGGTACTACGTAAAAGCAAGATGTTAATGTCCAACATGGTAAACCAACAACAGTGAAATGTCCCGATTGTTTACGTGTTCAATCTGTGTTCATTTTTCCATATTCCCGCCTACGCGGGTTGGCATTGTAAAGTTTCGACTACAATTGAGGTAATTTGTTCAATTACCAGTGGATTTTCCTGGGAAAAGAAGGTTAGCCGGGGTTTGGGGGGGAGGGGGGTTGCGCGAAGCGCCGTGGCGAGGTTAGTACACCACTTGGGCATACAGCCTTGCAGGTGACACTAATGTTTTTCCTACTTTTTACACTTTTTTAAGGTAAGCGCCGTTTTGAAACGTTAATATGTCGACTAGTGATGCTTAGTAAAGTCTTTTTGAAAGTTATTTTTCAAATTTGACAATAATACGGAATTGTTCATAATTACCATTATTTCTTATGAAAATCGCAATTTTACGTTTTTTTTTTCGTTTTTCTTGTTTTTTCTGTTTGTATTTTTGTGTGTTTGTTAACACGATTCCGGCTAAACCGATACTCCAAATGCTATGAATTTTTTTGGAGACCTTTGAAATCTCTGAACTTAGACCTGCCACCTTTTTGAGTGCGATCGAAAAATAATTTCTTATGAAAATTGTAATTTTACGATTTTTTTTTATTTAAAAAAAAAAATTCGACTTATAACACCTACATGCTTTATCCTTTTTTTATGATTTTTTCACAAAACCTTAATTTTATGAATTAATATATTCGTGTGAAATTTGAGCGCGATCAAAAATTTTTTTCTTATGAAAATCGCAATTTTACAATTTTTTTGTATTTTTAAAACATTCTTGGACTTATAATACCTACATGCTTTATACGATTGTAATGATATTTTCACAGAATCTCAATTTTATGAATTAATATATTTGTGAAAAATTTGTGTGCAATCGAATAATTATTTCTTTTGAAAATTTCAATATTCCGATTTTTTCCTTTTTTAAAATTATTACGATTAATTAAAATAATTAAAAATTTAGTTAATTTTTTATTTTATTTTATTTAATTTTTAAAAATATCTTCAACTTAATAATGATGTTTTCACAGAACAGAAAATCCGCATAACACATGGCAGCTCAATGCACCAATTACGCTCATCCAACAACGCGGCGGGACTTAAGCGTTTTCCTAGTATAATATTATTGAGTATGAAAGTTGTAAGAAATTTGAAGCATAGGTAGCCCAGATGTTTTTGTCACAAAGAGGTCACAACATTATAAATCACAAAATTTTAAATTTTATGTGATAAATTGTTGATCAAAACTTTTATGTAGGCCTACCAGTATTTCTTAAAAATTATAAAAAAAATAAAAAAATAAAATGGATTTCTGTTTAAACAACCTCATTAACGGTAGTATTTTCAGTTTTTTTTTAGTTATAAAAACTAAAAAGTAGTTAATATATATTTATCAAAAAACTGTATCTCAGTGTATCTCATGTATATTTTCCCCAGGTCTAGCTAATGAGTGTGTTCCGAGCCGTCAGTGCATTTTACTTAGTACAATTCCAAGGCATCATTAAAAAATGTATGAAGACTAGAGACCAGACCAAACGAGCAGAATGAGATTCTTCTCTTACAGTGACTCGACCTCGAGTTTTAGACAACGGTAATTGTAATGTGGTAGTGGGTAAGGTATACTACGTACAGTCGTACACAATGTAATAAATAACAAGGTAATGTGTTATGTATACATACACTAAGAGCCTTAATGATACATGAGGGTAATTGTATTTTAAATATTTATCCATCAAGTGATTTGTTTGTTTTTCCGGAACAAGGCTATAATAGTAATACTAATAGTACCAATAAATTTTGTTGGTGTTATATTATGATGATATAGAGATGCCAAGAGAAAAATAACTTTTTACCATAATAGCAATCCCATTCTTTGGAGATAAGGTAATATGATTGGTAGGGTACTTAATTTAGAATTTTCCCCAACCTGTGCACTACGGCCGGTACTACAATCGACAAATAATAAACGTTAAGAAATAGTTATCTTTCGGATAAGCTATCCGTGCAATAACTTTGTATTTCCATATTACAAAATAAGTTTATCATCCCAATAGCTATTTGGAACATTCTGATAAAGTGGATTGGATAGTAAATCATTTACAGAACTGCCATCTCGATAGTGTTTTATATCAAAACAAATAGTATTGTCCTGAATCTGAGTATAAGCCTACCGTTTTTTATATTTTTTTATTTATTTTAAGTCTCGAAGTCCCTTACCAGCTTAGGTATGCATTATGTTTATGCTTGTTTTTTTATATTTTGACAAGAAATGTTAGGGGGTTGCCAGGTTGGCTTATATTCAGGTTCGGCCTATATTCGGGACTATACTTGGTAATTATGTACATGTGCTGTATACAGCTGTGAATTACATTAAAGAAATATTGACAGAAGGCCTTGAAAGTGTAAAAGGTGCCCTTATTGACTTTGGAAAGCTTTTACCTCTCAAGTGTTAGCGCGCATATGACGGGTTGCATAAGTATCGCCTGCCTGCACTATCGCTGTTGGCCCAACGGTGAGTGCACTCTGCCAGGGTCCTAGCTACATTTGAAAAAAGTAGTGAAAAAGTAGCAACACTACTTTTACGGGGCAAGTAGCTTTAGCGATACCATGATACTTTTAAAAAAATAGTGACCCCAAGACTGAAAAAAATAATGAATTGTGATGTATCATCAAAATTTATTAAAACTAGGCCGCTTCGCAAACGCTTTTTCCAGTCGAGTTGACGGATGAGCTTTCTTTTTAATATTTCTGTCCAATGGTAACGTTTAAATAAATAAATAAATAAATAAATAAATAAATAATAAATAAATAAATAAAAAAACAAACAACGTATTTAGAGTCTACCCACTCAGTCACACAACTGATTTTCAGTGGGGGACAGTAAACCAAAGTGACCAAGCCAACCCTGCAGGCTCCGACGCATTCAACGAGTGAAGGATAAGTTATCCTTCACTCGTCGTGGTTATCCTGGATAACCAACCAAAGATCAATATTTTTAGTAGGAAATATAGCAATCAGTGGTATGGGCAATGCGAACACCCGCGGATCAATGCCAGAATCAACAAGGCCGATTCAGAACAACTTTAAATTTATTATGTGCCTTGTTGCTAGTATGGCTCAAAAGTCACCGTTTACAAATTCATAAGACAAGAACTGATGGACTTGAGTCCAAATCAGAAGTTAAAAAACTTCTGACTTTAGCAGGAATTAAACTCTGGACCTTCTGCGTTGGAAGCAGGTAGGCTTACCACAAGACCAACGAGCCACACAATTTATCTAATTAATAATAAATTAAATTAAATTAAATAATATAAAATATATATATAAAAAAAAAACTATCTAATCTAACTGGGATCTCAGTACTTTTTCTACAGTTACTTCTTACTTGGTATTACTGGTTAATTATACACCTAAGGCTTGTATTAAAATATTTATTTCTATTATTTTTGACCAACTGTTTCAACTTTTTCTTCAAAAGGCATTACATCACCATAATCTTTATGCCAATGTAAAATATGATCGTTGTAGCCCCACTTGTTTGG
Source organism: Sweltsa coloradensis (assembly GCA_024449915.1). Taxonomy (NCBI): domain Eukaryota; kingdom Metazoa; phylum Arthropoda; class Insecta; order Plecoptera; family Chloroperlidae; genus Sweltsa; species Sweltsa coloradensis. The sequence goes on from JAMZAV010003823.1 coordinate 54,551, forward strand.
TCAGAATCGGTCCAAATATCACCAAAATAGCGTATTAAAAACCAGGGCAAAAATCGTTTAAGTACGATTTATATGAGAAATATTTCTTCAATTGTCTGTATAATCATGACGTATATAATTTCAGTGATTTTAAACATTCCCATAAAGTTTCATCAAGATTGGAGTATCCGTTTGCCAAAATATCACGAAAAATATCTCATTAAAAATAAAAAAAAATAGTAAAAAGTACAATAATCATAAGAAATATTTGGTCGATTGTACCCATAAACGTGGCAAGTCTAATTTTAGAGATTTCGAAGGTCCCCTCAAATTTTCATCAAGATCGAATATGCCGTTGCCCACGTGAGTGAAAACATCAGACAAAAATCCCTCCCCCCCCAAAAAAAACACCCGAGCTAATTTTTTTTGGGCGGTCAGTGAAATTGAAGTCTTAGCTTTGCTCATCCAATTATATTTTGTGTAGGCCTATTTATTAGGGGTGTGTGAACCTCAAGTCTCAAGTCTAAGTCTATCATCCAATGGTAAAAAATATGAAATGCAAGTACCATGCATATGCCACCCTCGATTTAAACTGTGCGGATAATTATGTTGTAAGCTGCATTTGGGCAGTACACTTAGGCTAATTGATTGAGTAGGTTTACAATATAGAAGTGATTAGTAGTAGTAGTAGTAGGGTACGTAGATAGTATTCAGTATTCAAATTTCAAACACGCCACTGAGGACAATGTGATACAAATGTTTTGTGGAAAAGTTTTGCTTAGCATTATTCTCATGTGGTTCACACTCTACTAGTCAAACTCATTTCACCATAAAAAAGTCCCTCACAAAAACACTCAGACTTACTTCTTCCACCATACTAGTTTGTGGAAATTTCAACCAACATTGGGAAACTTCAAATCCCGGGTAAATGCACCAACCAATTTCGTTGCTTATGTTTTTACTTTTTTTATTTTGACGGAAGACTTCTTAACAAAATTGAATAGAAGTTTTTTCTATAAATAAGTGTTTAAAACATAATAACCTGCCAAATTGTTCTGTACGTACGTATAAAATAAAATAGGAAATTAGCTGTTACTTATTTAAGCAATAAATATAAAACGATTTTGTGACGTCTCCATTGCCCCTTCCAAAAATATGTTGACACTATTTTTTATGGAATTGTACAGTGAATATGTTCGCCATTTAACTTTTTGTCTATCTTTAGTCATTTTGGATTTATACACAAACACCTTGACAAACACTATGTGGCGGACATTTTGCAAGATGGCGGACCAAATGCCAGATACAGAAAAATAGCTCCCAGGCAAATTTCATCATTAACCCATCTGCACCAGTAAGCGGACTAGTCCGCGAATCATAGCCTGGCCACGGAAGCTATAAGCGGACTGGTCCGCATTTACGAGCGCTTCCATTCAAACTGCAGTAGTATCAGCTCCTATCGGCCGATTGTTGTACTTTTTGTTGCATTTCCCGCGTCAAGCATGTAGTGACATCTAGTGGTGTTCTTTGGTCACGGCAATAACGTGAAGTTTCAATCGACTTTGTTATCGACGTGAAACTTACGCACCAGTCTACTGTCAATAATGGCGGATTCAGATCAACCAAAGCGTCGTTTTCGGCAAAAACAATCCGAAATCAGTCAATTTTTTTATGTTCTTTGATCAGATTTCAGTTTAAGTGATAATGAAGGTTGTGATTTTAATCGTATGCGTAGAACCGGTGCAGATATAGTCAGTGAAAGTGACAGCGAAGAAGAAATGTATGTTGGTGTGCATGGGAGTAATAGTGAGGTAAGGAATGGGCGTGATCACGATTGCGAGGGTTGTACTTGCAGCCCTATAAATTTGTGTGTTAGTTGTGAACAGGCCTAGGCCTAGAAATAATGCTACGGTAATAATAAATGATAGTGACAGTGATGATGTTGATAACGTTGTTCTTACTGTTCTACGCTGCAACTTCGATGTGCTGAGGGTAAAAGTGCGCGGTTTCTGTGGGCGCGCTAGCGTTTTGAGGCGCTGGTACGGATGGGTTAACATCCTGGTAATGCATTTCAATGATAAAAAATAAGTTCCCTAACAAAAACACACGGACTTACTTCTCTCAACCGGGCTTTTTTTTGTTAATCTGTTTTTATGAGTTTTGTCTGCGCTCTTATTTGTTGAATAGTAGTGCACTATTTGCCGGTCTAATCTCCGAATAAGAATCCAACAAATAATCCTCTTCTATTCTTTAGAATAGTGCTATTTGTAACGACGATTGTAATATTTAAATAACGTTATTTTCTTCAGTTAGCTTATTTGCTACAAATAACTTTTTTTTGTCAATTGTAATACTGGCCCTAAGTAGCTTAATATGTATGATATCAAATTCCAACTCGCAACCTTCTCGTGGTTTGGCCCGTGATTAGGGGAGTTATAAACTCTAAAACTAATGGCGAGCTCTGGGTCGTCGTCGGGGAACTTTCCCCTTCCCTTTGACTACCACCCCGACGGCGACGACAATGACAACGCGGACGGATGATGACACAGACGGAGACGAACACGACGTGGGGGAAACCCCTGCCCTCCCCATACGCTTGTGGCTGGTTCTGACCAGCACAGGCTTGTCCACCCCTTGTCCCCCCGCATCTCCCCCTACGTTCCTCCCTTCGTCCCGATTAGCCAAAGTGCATAAATATGAGACGTTAAGCAATATCCAATCAATCAGTCAATCGATAGCAAGAGCCTGCTTTTTAGGACAAGGATAAAGTGATAAAGTTTGATCCGGCGGCCCGATAGCTCACTTGGTAGAGCATCATTATGTAAGCTGAAGACGGTCAGGAGTCAGGACACAACGTTCCAATCTTGCTATCACTTCATAGTACTACATAGTCATAAGTCTATGAGTTTGAACATGTTGGGGCAAGCAAACACTTTATGGATAATTAATTAAAATTTGGTGTCCATAGGCCTACTATAAAATTAAAGAAGAATTAAGATGCTAGTACTTGTGATTTCTGTGGCACAATGTTTAGTAGCGGAAGGTAGAAAGACTACCAGCGGAGCAAGTTAGCTATAGGAATATAATATGTAGTTTGGTTAGCATGGTGTGGATGTTAGCACTGCAACAATGATAATTTAAAAGTAACACCAACTTTGTAACATTTCAGCTAAGTATTCAGACACTTCAATAACACTTTCCTAGCTCTGGCCTTCATCTATTAAATTTAAAAATAGCATGGGATAATTTACTTATATATTTTATTCCTATACACTAGTATAACCTTCTCTCAACAACATCTGAATAGATGTTAAATAGTTAAATTGGTACTAATTTTCAAGCAATTGATTCATAATCATTAAATACATGTTCTAAATCCTACAACAAATAAAGTAGGCCTAGTCTCAAATGAACAAATAAAGTAGGCCTAGTCTCAAATGAAAACATCACCATGTCATTGATGTTCTTCACCAATTGATAATCACACTATTTAGTATTTTTTATGTATGATATGAATGATGTACAATTGAAGTGCTGGACAGAACAACGTATCATCAATTTTGGAATAAAAAAAAAACAGGATTTTGGACAGTAAAAAGTTGTATCATCATTGTTGCCCAATGTGAGATTTCCGTAGAATAATGTTGTAAGATGGTTACTTCTACTACTGGTGCACTCTGTTGATCAAAATGTCAACTACAACAGTGTCAGCAAGAATATAATAATCTGAACGTATGCTGCATTTTTTCAAATGATGTTACAATGTTGTTGTGCTTCAATTGTTTCAATGTGCTCAACTTCACTTTGTTGTATCAAAATGTGACCTCGGACAAAAAACTTGTTCATTGCATCAATAATTACCACTACAGATACTGTGGTTATATACTGTGTCAGTATAATTAGTAATATACTAGGAAAACGCTTAAGTCCCGCCGCGTTGTTGGATGAGCGTATATGGTGCATTGAGATGCCATGTGTTACGCGGATTTTCTGTTGTTCTGTGAAAAAATCATTACTTAATCGAAGATTTTTTTAAATTAAATTAAATTAAATAAAAAATTAACTTAATTTTTATAATTAAATAAAATAAAATAAAAAATTAACTTAATTTTTTTAATTAATCGTAATTTTTTAAAAAGAAAAAATCGTAAAATTGCAATTTGTATAAGAAATAATTATTCGATTGCGCTCAAATTTAACACGAATATATTAATTCACGAAATTAAGGTTCTGTGAAAAAATCATTACAATAAGATAAAGCATGTAGGTGTTATAAGTCAAAGAATTTTTTAAAAAATCGAAAAAAATCGTAAAATTGCGTTTTTTATGAGAAAAAATTTCCCGAGTGCGCTCAAAAACGTGGCAGTTCTAAGTTCAGAGATTTCGAAGGTCTCCATAAAATTTCAGCGCAATGAGTATCGGTTTAGCCGGAATCGTGTTAACAAACACACAAAAATACAGAAGAAAAAAAAAAAAAAAAAAAAAAAAAAACATTCCGGATTTTTTTCTCCAGTGTAGTGAAATGGAATCTTCGCTTCGCTCGCTACGCTCGCTACGCTCATCCAACAAGCTATATTTTTTGCAGCTTTAGGCCTTTGTATTGTGGGCTTTCATTTTTTGTTATGTGGATTTAGTTATGCTGCCATGATTTAAATACAGAAATACAGAAATTCATCATCTGTTTTTTTTCTTCATCTGTTTTTTCCACCACCAACAAATAAGATAATCGATTGTTGCAATGCCTCTGTAAATTTAGTTCTTGTATCCAAGTTACGGCTTGTAGGAAATACACCCTGTAGGCCTACATCATCATCACTACACAGTTACCTACATATTTATTTACGTCTTAAAGTTATAAAACTGTATTTAGTTACCACTGATGAACAAAAAATGGTATCTACAACGTGATTGGGTGTCTGTAAGAATTAGTTATAGAAAATATGCTATGTTTGTTTGTTCTTATCAGGCATTTTATACTGGTAGTGGTAGTGAAATGTAAAATAGCTAAGTATAGTACAACATTAGTTTTGGTGTTTGGGTTATTTCTACTTTAAGTCAGTCATGGTGGCTATTTTTAATTCACTGAAGCATTTATTTCCAAATGAGCAAACTATTTTGTAGAAAATATATTTCTCCTGATGCAAGTTAGTTTCGTACTATAGATCTACCAACACCAGAAAAGCCTTGGCCATATCGGATGAGTCCAAGTCGACTTAAAAGCAGGTGATTGAACCTAAATGTATACTGCAAGCAACGTTCAGAGAATAGTGTCGTATTGATCCTGCGTCCATAAACCGTAAGTTATTTTCCTCAAGGCTGCCGACAAGAACTGAAACTGATTCCTATATTAACAGAACACCCGTAGAATAAATTCACCATCGAGGTACATATGATGTGGGCAGATGCAATGTTGGTACGTCTATAGTACTACTGCATAGTTCATTCTACAGTAGTTTAAAATTAGTCTGCTAGTTCTTAATAGGGGTATTATTGTTAATAAGTAATTAGGTACTATATACATAGTATATACATAGTACATAATACATACACACCAATGTTACTGCTGTAAAATGTCAGTACACCTTTACCTCTTGTCATTAGCTAGTGCTGGTTTTGTTTAATCTACATCACATTATTTACTTATGTCCACACATTAATAATAATTGTGTAGCCACTTTTGCAAAAGGTGTGGAAGATGATCAAGATCTACCATACTCGAGTGAAAGGTGCAAAAAAATTCAAGTTCCGTAATCCAATAATGTAATACCTGCTTCAACTAACATTATTCATTAAACACTCATGCATAGTTTTAATATGCTACAACAGTTGTAATAATATGTCAAGGAAAGAATTGTGTTGTGTGTTATATGGGTTTATGTAGCTTAAATACTTCTCATTCAAAGATGTAATCATTTAAAAATGGCTCAATGTAATCATTCTCACTGGGGTACTATTCTCATTGGACGCACCAAACTCAATTCCGGCATTCCACTTGGAATAGCCTACTTTAAGCCATACAATACTTCTGTATTTACACTAGGAAAACGCTTAAGTGCCGCCGCGTTGTTGGATGAGCGTAATTGGTGCATTGAGTTGCCATGTGTTATGCGGATTTTCTGTTGTTTTACCAAAAAACAACATAAATAAACTTTAAATGTTATTATCTCAAAATTTTTATTCTAGCACATTTGCTAACAATTGTTCCTACTTCTTCTACAGTTTTTAAGATGAAAGGATAATTTCTTTTTCAATGTGCTCACAAGTCTTATTCTGACAAATTCACCGGACACTTTTTTGATGAGATTTATAGTTTTTTATTTAAAATATGGGAAATATAGATTTTTCACAAAAATGAAAAAACATACATTTTCAAACAATGCAAAGGGAAAAATCATATTTATCAAACAAAACAAAAATTATAAAATCCGTCTGGTAAATGTATAGATGTAGTATTGTTTTTAATCTTAAACATTTTTCACAAAAAAAAAAAAAATGGAAATTGTTAAAAGCCTTAGCATTATCCCAGCACCATAGCAAAATTGTAAAATTGCAATTATTAAGAAAAATAATTGTTTAATTGCGCTCAAATTTCACACAATAATAATAATTCATAAAATTAAGGTTCTGTGAAAAAATCATTACAATCGGATAAAGCATGTAGGTGCGTCCCCGTGTTGGATGAGCGTAATTGGTGCATTGAGCTGCCATGTGTTATGCAGATTTTCTGTTGTTCTGTGAAAAAATCATTACTAAGTTGAAATTTTTTTTAATTAAATTAAATTAAATTTTTTTTTATAATCGTAATTGTTAAAAAATCGTAAAATTGCGATTTTTATAAGAAATAATTTCTCGATTGCGCTCAAATTTAACACTAATATATAAATTCATAAAATTAAGGTTCTGCGAAAAAATCATTACAATCGGATAAAGCATGTAGGTGTTATAAGTCAAAGAATTGTTTAAAAAAAGAAAAAAACTGTAAAATTTCGATTTTTATGATAAATATTTTTTCAATTGCGCTCAAATTTCACAAGAATATCTTAATTCATAAAATAAAGGTTCTGTGCAAAAATCATTAAAATCGGATAAAGCATGAAGGTGTTATAAGTCGAAGAAATTTTTTAAAAATCGAAAAAAATCGTAAAATTGCGATTTTCATGAGAACATTTTTCTCGATTGCGCTCAAAAACGTGGCAGTTCTAAGTTCAGAGATTTCGAAGGCCTCCATAAAATTTCATAGCAATCGGAGTATCGGTTTAGCCGGAATCGTGTGGACAAACAGACAAAAATACAAAAAAAAAGAAAGAAAAAAAACAAAACATTCCGGATTTTTTTCTCCAGTGTAGTGAAATGGAATCTTCGCTTCGCTCGCTACGCTAGCTACGCTCATCCAATTACTAAGTCGATTTAAAAAAAAATTAAATTAAAATTAATAAAAAAATTAACTTTATTCTTTTATTTTTTCTTAATCGTAATTTTAAAAAAAAGAAAAAAATCGTAAGATTGCTATTTTCATAAGAAATAATTATTCGATTGCGCTCAAATTTTACACGAATATAATAATTCATAAAACCAAGGTTCTGTAAAAAAATCATTACAATAGAATAAAGCATGTAGGTGTTATAAGTCAAAGAATTGCTTAAAAAAAGAAAAAAAAACCGTAAAATTTCGATTTTCATGAGAAATAATTTTTCGATTGTGCTCAAATTTCACACGAATATCTTAATTCATAAAATTAAGGTTCTGTAAAAAAATCATTAAAATCGGATTAAGCATGTAGATGTTATAAGTCGAAGAAATTTTTTTAAAATCGAAAAAAATCGTAAATTTGCGATTTTCATTAGAAATAATTTTTCGATTGCGCTCAAAAACGTGGCAGTTCTAAGTTCAGAGATTTCGAAGGCCCCCATAAAATTTCATCGCAATTGGAGTATTGGTTTAGCCGGAATCGTGTTAACAAACAGCCAAAAATACAGAAAAAAAAAAACATTCCGGATTTTTTTCTCCAGTGTAGTGAAATGGAATCTTCGCTTCGCTTCGCTTCGCTTCGCTTCGCTCGCTTCGCTCATCCAAAAAGCTAAATTAAGCACGTGATTATTATTTATTAATCTTAAATTTCATGTTTATATATTAAGCACTAATAGTATCTGCTTAGTCATTCCGAGCAATTCGTATAGTCAAGAGGCGGGTATTGTGGTGAAAAAGGACAATTTTAGTTTTTGTTGTGCCCAAAAGTAACAAATTTTATTGTTAGTGCTACAATGAGTCACTCATAAGTAGGAGAACTACTGACCTATTAAACCACCTATTACCTACTTTTTCATGGTCATGTGATCACTCTGAATTTGTGCAAATTATTATTATCACAGCTAGTAACTATCGCTTGCACTCGCACTCTTTCTTACTTAAAAAAATCCCCCGGATAGTTTCACTAATAAAATTATTTTCAGTTCAAGTTTGAAGAGTTCATATTTAATATTAAAAAAAAAATCAATTCTATCTAATTAATTTTTTATAAATATTAAATCAAATAGTTTAGAGATCTGGTTTACTCTCTCTGTACAGAGGTCCTTGGTATAGAATACGTATTCGAATCTGATCCTAGGTGACATAACAGGAGTATTTACCATCCAGTCCATTCTATGCAATAACTACAGGTAACAGACCGGCATTCGGCAACAAGTAGTAGTGGTAGTAGTTTTAGGGCGCTTTAAGAGCAAAGATTATTTGCAACAACAAGGCTTAATAGGCACTTTGCTTTAGTATTTATACTTTTTAAAATGTTTTTTCACTTGTGTATAACAAAAACTAAAGCATAGTAAATTAATTACTTAGCTTAATTATATTTTAAAAACATAAAGAAAAGCATTTTTAGTAGTAAGATTTAAATTATAACTGGTTTGAATATATTGCCACACCCGGTTGATCTATCGGCCTATAGTCAAGCGGATAAGAGGGCAATACAAGAACAATAGGGGTTTTGTGGTAGAGGTCTGAATTTTGGACTGTATACTCAGAACAATATTCTAAGAAAATTGCCTCGAGGTGCCATGACAAAATTCGTCCGGTTAAGGGGGTGGAAGGGGTTGAAATAATGGCATTTTAAAAATTCGCAAATTCAAATATCAAACTAAATTAATCCTAATATTACAAAATTAATACATATGTAGATAAAAGTCCAAAATTATAAAAAAAATACATATACCATATATGTAATTAAGCAGATTTTCACCCTTGACTTATTAACAATTTTCGCACTGGTGGAGGTATTTTTTCCAAATTTT
>JAMZAV010003824.1:0-46868 GCA_024449915.1 Sweltsa coloradensis
TGAATCAATGGTAGATACAAAGATAATATTAAAATTACAATTGCTTTACAAGTAGGTCTGGGCCTTTTGCTACCAAACCCCTTAATTGAACTTAGTTTATGATAATTTTACCTATTGTATGGTAGGGCCTACATAATTAGTTTGGCAAAATACGATAAGATTCAAGTGGCAGATATACATGTTCTGTATATCTCTTAACATTTTAAAATTCAAAGTGAAATTTTAAGAATGTTTTGGAATTAGATTCAAATGAAGACTAACTTAAAGTGAAGGTCAAAGATTTAAATCCTCACCTGAAAGAGAAGCTTCCCGTCAGAGTCGAAGACGAAGATGCAGTTATGTCCGTTATCAGCAACAAGGATATGTCCGTAGTTTGTGTCGACCGCGACGTCGATTGGCTCGAGAAACGAACTGTGCGTGAACTGCGACAACGTCTCCCCCTCTGAGGAGATCTCCGTCACGCACTTTGTCCGCCAGTTGACGATGACGAGCCCCCTGCTCGACACCGCGATCCCCGTGCAGCTCCGCCCCGCGAGTCCGTCGTTCTCGACGTGACGTACGAACTGCAAGTCCTCGTCCAGGACCTTGATACGAGAGTTACCCGTGTCCACGATGTAGATGAAGCCGTCCAGAGGATCCACGGCGACCGCCACCGGCTGAAGAAACTCGTCCTTCCCCGAACCCCGATACCCGTATATCGAAACCGGGTTGTTATGCTCTGTGACGTCGAACAACAACGGACAGTCTTTGATCGGACGCTCGAAGACGGAAATCTTCATGACGTACTTTGCCGCTCCGGGCGGACGGAACTTCACGAGGTAAGTGCCGTCTTCGCGATCGTGTATCGTCGACGGGAGAGAATCCGTGTTGGAATCCGCGCGAAGTATCTCCACGACGAGCGGATCGCCACCGCTGGTTCGCGGATGTCCGTGATAGTCCACGGTCCGTACGATGGCGACCGATTCTAGCTGCGCGATGGCCGTACCTTCGAGGCTCGCTGTGCACAGACTGGGGAAGGTCGTGGAACTACGGATGCGTCCCAGCTGAGACAAGGCGGACTCCAGACTAGACAGACTATCGTTGTGGGTGAACTCGGAGGCTAGGAAGGCGTTCTCTCGTGGGTCAGCTAGCTGGCTCGCCGCGTCTAGCTTCTCGGAGAGGCTGCCGATACGCTGCGTTATGTTGCGCACCTCTACCTGGTACTGTAGACCCTCACACTCACGTTCAACCTGGGCCAGAGACACGGGAGGGTGAGAAACAAACAACAACAATAGGCTAAGTGGCATCTTTTTAAATACCATGTGGACAAATTAATAATTTGAATACAAGCTAAGTCCAATCTTCTTTTACTTTGTTACATTTCTACTAGTAAAAGTATATGCTGTAACGATTGTTATTTTCACACGTACACCATCACCAACTGTCAACTAAAGCCCACTTGTTAATACACCACAAGAACTTTATCACTACGTAGTTAAGTATTTATTTATTGTTTATTCTTGTCATGTATCTATAAAAACAAGAAATACATAAAATCACATATAGAAGAATGTTAGAAAGAAAGACTGAGAAGAACAATATGGGTAATTGAACCTATTTAAAACCGACCCACAACGACGTAAGAAACTAGGGCGCATCAACCGGTTAGGTTTAGGTCATATAGTGCCGCCTGTGATATTGAGAGTTGATGAGATGAGTGAAAGGTGTGTTTGATGATAACATTGTTTTCTAAGTTTATATATAAGAAAATAAAATGATGGTGATGATAGTAATAGCAAAACAAAAATGATTTATTTGAAAAGAAATAAATAAATAAAGGAAATGTGTATGACATGAATGAAATTAAAATAGACGAATGAATTATAGTTATAGAAGTTCTTCATATGATTAGGAGAGATCAAATCGCGTGCGCAAAGCATCATATATTGTACATTCTGCTAACATATGATGTTTGGTTGAAGGTACATTACATGCGTCACATCTGGTAACAACCTTTTCTCTGGTTAAGAGATATCCGTGAGTTAGACAAGTTTGGCCTATTCGAATTCTGGACAACATCACCTCTTCTCTACGTGAGAGTCGAGAGGCACGAGGATGAATTATACAATTAGTCAAAAATTAGCTTAGGTCAGGGTTGCCGTTTTCACGGATTTGATCCGTTTCTCCGGATTTTTAGGGTATTTCAAGGATGACAGGATATTTGGGGAAATTCACGGATATTATGTTAATCTTACTTTCCAAGCTTATTTTCGTAAATTTGAATTTGCGCGGGCAAATTTGCATTGAAAATGTTGAAGGCGGTGAGATATGTGCACAGTGAAGTATCTCCAACGGCTGGAAATCGCTGTATATGAACTCCCATTGGCCGAGGCAACCGACCAATCATAGATGTGTCCCAGTCATTGTAGATACTGCTAGAGTAGCAATAAGTGAAAAAGATGGGAAAATGGTGTCTGGGAATTTATTTCGCTTCGTATTTGTTGTTGAAGTTTGGATTAATGATATTGTTACTTGTAAACATGATTGAACATTGAGAAAATTCAAATTTTATGATTAAAAAGTTAATAGGAAGTTCTACAATGTTATCTATGCACATAAAGGGTGGGCCTAGGTCAAAATCTTAGTGCATCATTCATCAGGCCTGCCCTGCCTAGGCTAGGCTAGGCCTCGGCCTCTTTTAACTAGGGCCTAGAGCAGAAATGATGATTTCATGTTTAAAAAATGAATTTTTCTTTAGAAGATACACATTTGTATGCATTTTAGTAACATGTGAAGCAGTCACAGGCGTTTTTGGTCCATATATTCAAGTCTGCAAGGTAGGCCTAGGCTATTTTGTAGGTTATGATCTGGTTAAAACAGAAATATCGTCATTTTAGCCTTGCATCAAAGAAATTACTGTTTTTTGTTCTTTTCACGGATATTTGCGGATATTTCACGTCCTCTTACAGGATTTGAAAAAAAGTCGGTGGCAACCCTGGCTTAGGTGGCAAAGTACATCTTGCAAAGAAAACTGGCAACTTCAAATGCTTGCATGTCCTACAAAAATGTGCATATAAGTGATTAATGTGGAAGGCTTTTCTAAATAGTAAATAAAAAAATAAATAAATAAATAAATATATAAACATGTAATAATATAAATTGGCTAATGCTTTGCTAACCTTTCCATACAACTTTCTTACATGCCTGGGCGGGCATGTAAAAAAATAATTTACTTGCCCGACCATTATTTTGAGTTTTGACATGCTTCGGGCATCTCGGGCAGTGTATTTTATTTATTTATTTATTTATTTATTTATTTATTTAACGTCTATCCTATTCAGTTAAAAAACTGATTTACAAAGGAGGACAAGTAAATAAATTAATACACAGATGAAGACAAAATGAACTACATAGTAGGCCAATATTACAACAACAATGCATTAAAACACAACAATGTTGGTCACAAATTCAAAAAGGATATTACATGCAATTAATTAATGAATCAAATATAAAAAAGGGGTGGGGGAGAAAGTAAGGAAAAAAGGAAAAAAAAATGGAAAAAAAACATTAAAAAAGAAAAACCAAAGGTAAAACCTGATTTATCCCACTCAAATGAATTATGAGGTTTGCCAACAATCAGGAAGAGCAAATCAGGGAGTAACTAAACATTTGTGGGATTTTTAATTTATGTTTTTAGCCCTGCACTTGTTTCCTCACCTTGCTCTTCTCTCCCTCTATCAGGGCCAGCTGCTCCTCCAGTACTCGCCTCTTGCTCTGACAGGCGTCGCCCACGCTCCCCAGCATCTCCTGCCGTCGGACCTCCATCATCGCAGTCACCTCCTCGAACGTTTGGTTCACCTGACAACAGAGTTGAGGTTAGTTGAAACACTGGGCCTTTCCTTCGCAACATTAGCAGTTTGGCATTTACTAATTTAGACATCATTCAATTTCTTTAGGGAGTTGCATTTTTGCATTTACAGGATTAAAACTAGAAATGCACAATGATATAAAAAAAATAATCGACAATTAAAAAGGTTACTGCATTAGTGACAGACAGATAAGACATTTTAAAGAAGGAATCCAGTGAAAATGCTAAGTTCTAAAATATATTCTCTATCAATGTAAATTTTAGTGATATTAAACGTTATATTCTAAAAGAAAACAAAAAATAAATTGAAAAAAAAGTTGAAACTTTTCTCAAAATTAATTTTTTCACCCAAAAAAGTGAAATTTTCAAAATGAAATTCCAACCAAAGTAATAAAAATAAAATTGATTTTTTGGATTTGTTTTGTTGCATATGATAAGCTTGAGGAACGTTACTATTGAATTTTCATTTGTTCTTTTCTTTTGGAATTTATAATTTTTTTACTTTAAGCAACATTTTTATGAAAAAAAAAAAATAGTTTTGATATTTTGGAATTTTGAATTTTTGCTTCCACAAATTTCAATAGTAACATGCCTTTTTAAACAATATTGAACATTCACAAAAATTTTCATAACAATTGAGTGAATCGTTTGGCCTAAATTTAAAAATAAAACTTTGAAGGTGTATCAAAAACAACATAGCTGTAAACAGCCTTCAAAGATTTAGCATGGTTTTAATAGGAGTAACAAGCTACAAAATTAGGTTGATGCTAGTTTGAAGGCCTGTAACAACACCAAGGTTTCAACCATACATGGCATTTTATTTTAGCAAATGGAAAGGTTAAACCATGTGTAGGCCTACTTGTAGGTTCATGTGTAGGCTTATTTGTAGGCCTATAAGTGGTAGCTTTAGCTTTGGATGTTGCCCATCGCACACGAATGTTTTGCTTGGCTGCCGAGATCTACCGTCTTTTACCTGTGCTAAGCCTACTTTTCTTACCCATAATAACACACTTAAAAACTTTAAATAGGGTTGTGCAAAAACAAGAACGTCAAGTCTGGTGTACAAGTAAATAGGCACATGTAAACAAACCAAGATCAGACACTGTCAGTTGTTCCACAGCCTTTCAAACTCGTGTGATTCCTAAAACTCGGCATTTAGTAACAATTATAGAGTTCAATGGTTTAAAAGACGTGTGCTGTTATCTGTGTGCAATCATAGCAACTCCGTGAAGACGACCCGCGCATTTTAAAAGCTAATTCGCTGAGAAATACATTCAAAGTAAGCAGATTCTTCTCGCGCGCCGCCGCCCAACGACCCAATTTTTTACGCGCACACTGTGCAGGCGTGACAACACAATAACATTACGGGTATTAAGAGTTACTTAATCTCGGGATAGTTAACACAGTCAAACAGATAACATTCCAAACTACCGGTATTTAAAAATAAAAAAATCCCAAAAATCCACTTTAAAAAAAAAATTAACCGATTTTCACTAGATTCCTTTCTTCCATAATACGACGACATGAGAAACTAGGGCGCTTTAACCGATTAGGTCAAATTGAGATGCCTGTTCAATTGCAAAAGTTAATAAATTGAGTTTGTTGTGTTTGAAGTTCATATCGATTTCTAAAATTCTAAAATTTAAATGAATTGATAAGAGATGATAGTAATTGTAAAAGAAAATTTATTACAAAAAGTGTAATGCTCATCAGTCATCTAGTAGAGATATTATGTTTATTAACGTATTTTTAAATTTGAATTAAGGTCGATCGATGATAACTGCACATGTACTAATAGATATCCTTCAGATTGCCGGTACTGCAATGACGAGGAAACAAAGGCGCTTCAACCGGTTAGGTCATATTGCACCGCCTGTGATAATGAAAGTTGATGAGATGAGTTAATGGTGTGTTTGATGATTAGATTGTTTTTTAAGTGTATAAATAACAAAATAAAATGATGATGATAATTGGAATAGCAAAACAAAAGTTATGTATGTGAATGAAAATAATTAAATTAAAGAAATGTGTATGATGTGAATTAAATTTTGTTAAATAGATTACTATGGATGAGAAATTTAGAAAGTTTGTAGCCGTTATCATATGATAGAAGTTCTTCGTATGATTGGGAGAGATCAAATTGCGTGCGCAAGGCATCATATTTGGTTCGATGAAATTGAGCTTGTGAATATCGCCAAAAAAAATGGGCCTAGCCATATTAGTTTTTTATTTGTTGCGTGTTGAAATGCCCTGGAATTCCCTATCTTATGCATTGTAGCCAAACAAAAACCTTCACTTATTACTAGCGAGTGTTACATACAACAGCGCCGTGAACGAGTGACGTCAACATGTAGTCTGCTCAAGAGTATCGATAGGGAGGGAGCGGGAGGGGTGTGGGTGTGGTCTTCTGTGTGTGAAACATGGGGCCATTTAACTCGTATTAGTTTGAATTTAGGAAGCGTTATCGAGCTTTGCAGGATGCCATCATCAACTTCACAAAATTACGCATCTTGTGGTATTATTGGTTTTGAGTTCTGTTGCACAAGTCGGTTAAATTTTTGTACTATGCTAACTCTTACGGGCACGAGATCTGAAAGAACCAATTTCCTTCCCGCCTTCAAAACTTAGGTTCCCTTACTGGCAAATACGGAGTAACAAAATAAATAAATAAAAGAGTAACTTGTACTTAAAGATTATAAAAATTAAATCTATCACAGATAAAGATATAAATAATTATTATTTTTGGAAAAAGAAAAGGGGAAAAAATGCGCAAGCCGGGTCTCGAACCCGCTACCTCTCGCTTGCTACGCAAAAATGTTGCCCTTGTGCCACTAGAGTCCACGGCTTTTAGTTTTAAGCATGTTTCAATGCATATTTCACCCAGAAGGAATGATTGAACCACAATCAAATTTGGCATGTGTTGTCATGTACCTAAATCCCCTCGATTATGACAGTTTAAAAGTAACACTTTTCATGATGACTGGGTGACATCTTGAAAACACTCTATCTCATGCTTGCTGTACAAGGTGCTTGAGGGATCCTGAGTGTGTAGGGCAGCTTGCCTGGAGCTCCTAGATTAGGTATGTAATATTTAATCTAATTTCATTTGTATTTTACTTTATATTACTATATTGTACCTTTGTATCCTTAAAATAATTGGATGGAAGAGAAGGCCTAGGCCTTAATCCAACCATCAATAAGTACGACAATCAATCAATCAATCCAGTAACACTCTCTCTCTCTCTCTCGCCTCACCTGGTCGCGACAGTGGTCTGCGGCCTGGTCCAGCCTACGTAGTTCCTGCGACACGGCGTCGTGAGCGCCAGAGAGCTTAGAGATACACTCGTTGGCTTTGTAGAGAAGGATCTCGGACATGCGCTTGATGGCTATTGAGAAGGGTATGATGGTGTGCTCACAGCTGGACCCGCTAACACTGTGACTCCCCCCGGTGCAGAGGGTGCAGAAAACCGTGTCACACGTCTCGCAGAACAACAGTTCCTACCGACAGACAGGAAAATATCAATCAACATCGAGTTAGATTACATGAGATACTAGGTCGCTTTAACTGGTTAGGTTATATTGCGCCGCCTGTGATATTGTAAGGGAATAAATTGAGTTTGTTGTGTGTTTGAATAAGTATATATTGTTAGAGATACGATTTTTTAGCATTTAAATTAAGAATATTTAGTATTAATTTTGACAAATTTAGCATTTTGTAGCATCAGTAGGTTTCCTTTCCAACTACACCCTAAATGTAGGGTGTTTCTTACACTTCTAATGGTAAATGATGAATTATAGGATCATTTTAATTCAATATAGTCACATAAAACACTAGAATTTATTAGTAAACTAGTTCTCAATAGGCATTGAAAACATTATTTTTAGTAAAATTAGCATTTTAAATCGTCAACGTGTTTGCATTTTGTTTTTGTTGCATCAAAAATCTAAAACGCTAAAAACCCGTATCTATATATTGTAGACAAAAGTAACAGTAGTTACACATTTGCCATTGTGTAATTTTTAACTACGTAATTGCAGCCAACTAGTATTAACTTTACCATACATCCTATAGGCCCTACATGTTAAAATTGGAATAAGACCAGTGATCAGTGGTGCAATCCTAAATTATTAACAAGGAACATGCAGTCTAAAAACAGAAATACCATTTTACCCAGTGATGTAATCCAAAATATTTTGTTTATGGTGATAAACTATTTCCTGGATAAAGTAAACATACATTTGTACAATGCGGAGTTTGGGGGGGGGGGGGGCAGGGCCCGGATCCACAAAGAGGAGTTTATTTTCGGAACTCCGATTTTTTACTCCTGCCTAACTTCTAAATTTTAACTCTTTTTTACCTCGATTTCCGAATCCTCAAAGCAGAGTTAATTTAAGAGTTAGAGATTAATTAATATCAAACCCTATTTCCAACTAAGTCGGGTAGGGGGTGGGAGGTTCCCACCACATTCTTGGCTCCCCGGGGTTATCAAAGCCGGCTAGCCATGCCTGACGCTTCTCCCACATCATCTATTTCTTCCTCTGCTCTTACTAGCTGATGTTTGCCAGGTGGACTTTTTCTCTTGAATCGCCTTTTACGATTAGCAGAGCCATGCTCTGGGCCAATTCTACCCCGGGCCCAGACGGGGGTTAATTTACAAATGTTAAGTTCCTGATTGACATTGACATAATATATACTATTATACTATAAATAATATATTGTTTCGGTGGTTTAGTTGGCTTAACGGCCGGTTCTTAAAGTGAACATTAAAACCAAAAATATTCCATAATAACCAGGATTTTAAGTCCAGATGAAAGTTAGTGGAACACCTCATTTACTTAACTGGCAGACTAAACATAACTGAAGATTTCTTGAAGCGTTCTTGGCTTAGAAATGTGTAAACGGTGACTTTGGAGCCGTCCTAGCAACGAGGCACATAATGAATTCTAATGTTGTTCTGGATCAGCCTTGTTGATTCTGGCGCTGTCCGCGAGTGGAATCGTGTCCAGCTTGATTGATCGGTGGTTCCTAATTTAAATATGCCAGGTACAAACTCTAGTTGGTCATTATTCGCTTGTCGATGGTGTCGGTGCCTACGGGGTTGGCTTGGTCTGCTTTAAATTTAATGTCCCCAACTGATTTTGTGACTGAGCGGGTCGACTCTAAACACGATTTTTTCTCTCTTCACTTTTAAAGAATAATTTGGTGGCAGCTGCCACCAGGAATGTGGGAGACCTGGTTCAAATCCCAGTCGGGGTGAATTTTTCAAATTTTCGTATTGTATTAAGCCTCACCTGGTTGATGTGGTCGCTGCACTTGGGTATGACCTCCCTCCTCTGCCTGGACATGAGGTCCAGCAGCTGGTTGACAAGGAACGAGGGGGGGAGGGCGACACCCCCCCTAGGTATTGTATCAAGCCTCACCTGGTTGATGTGGTCGCTGCACTTGGGTATGACCTCCCTCCTCTGCCTGGACATGAGGTCCAGCAGCTGGTTGACAAGGAACGAGGGGGGGAGGGCGGCGACGCCCCCCCTAGGGATGTGGATCAGCTCCCGGCAGATCGGACATCGGAACGAGCCGGTGTCCCGCGTCTGGGAGGCGGCTATCCGGCCCAGACAGTGGAGGCAGACGGTGTGGGAGCAGGGCAGCAGCTTGGGCGTGTGCTCCGAGCCATCGTACATGCCTGCCAGGGAGGAACGTTAGTTGTATTGCCAGACAGTGCATGATGCTTTTATTACTAACAGAGTATAGGACATGCGTTTTAGGCAAATTGCTGTTCGCTCCGCTGACTGACACCACAGGTGTTTGAAATTTTAAACATATCTCACGAAGGGCCCTACAATAACACATGACTAATATTTGTTTTGAAAGAATTTATAAAAAATAAATTAGTTTCACAAATTTTGATTTTGATAAAAAATCCAAAATTGACTATATTTGTGATTTTTTTCTGGCTGATCAAGACTGTAAAGATGTTCATGTGTGCTTTATTGACAACTTGGCCAAGTTTCATATACGTCGGATGCTTCTTGGCTATTTGCTAACTGCCAAATGTGTCCCACATATTAAATCATTTTTTTAAATATGTATTTTGGACTTAATTTTTACTGAAATGTATTTTTCGAGCCCTGCTATGTTAGAACATGTATAATTACAGAAATAAGAAAAAATTAAGTTGCTATGGATTAAGGGCGCTTTATCAGTTAGGTCATAATGCGCCACTCTAGCCTGGGGGCAGTGGCGCGCTGAACCCTTGAATCGAACAGGAGCAAGCCCCTTCTAACAGGACCCACCCACCCTCACAAATAAACACATGAATGGGGGGTCTGGGGGGGTAGACCCCCAGGTAACATGCGGGTCCGGGGCGCATAGCCCCGGAAAAAATTTCAATTCTTAGGGTGTGTTTGGTGCGTTTTAACGAGTTTTAAGCACTAGGAAATACCTTTTTGGTAACAGAATACAAACCCATTACATGCAAGAAAAAAACAAAATTCATCAGTCCTCCAAGACGTTTTCATCTTAATTTTCACGCCCATGCAACATGCGGGTCCGGGGCGCAAAGCCCCGGAAAAATTTTCAATTCTTAGGGTGTGTTTGGTGCGTTTTAACGAGTTTTAAGCACTAGAAAATACCTTTTTGGGAACAGAATACAAACCCATTACATGCAAGAAAAAAACAAAATTCATCAGTCCTTCAAGAAGTTTTCATTGTTCTTAATTTTCACGCCCCCTGGCTGGTCTGGTCCCCATTTTGCACTTAGAAATTTGATCGATAGATAGGTTTGATTTCATTTGATTTATTTTTTTTGGTTTATTTGGATTAAGGACGCGTCAACCGTTAGGTCATAATGCACCACTCTAGCCTACAGGGGGTGGGGAGGAGGGGCCCATGCTGGTCAGAACCAGCCACGGGTAAGGGGAGGAAGGGGGGTTTCTCACGTCGCGGTCGTCATCGTCTTTGTCATCGTTCGTTGTGTCATTGTCATCGTCGCCGGGGGGTCGTCAAGGGAAGGGGGCAAGGTCCCCGACGACGATTGCCAGAGCTCGCCTCTAGTTTCGGGGAGTAAAAAAGATACTCTGCTCGAACTAGCTGATGTTTGCGAGGTGGACTTTTTCTCTTGAATCGCCTTTTACGATTAGCAGAGCCATGCTCTGGGCCAATTCTACCCCGGGCCCAGACGGGTTTTCATTCGTCCTAAAAGAAAAACTGGGACAATTACCCGCACCGGGTGTTTTTTCTAGGGACAGCAGGACAGGTGCCTGAATTCCAGGATTATTAATATGGAAGGTAGAAGTCTAGAAGATAACAATTCAGTAACATTACCCTCCAACATAGAGAAATGAAATATTTTAATTGAAGAAACGTATGTAAAATATCAAGTCAAATTTAATTCCTTGTGCAAAATCAAATCATATCCAACCTCTTACATTTAAGATACATCGTTATATCATGGACTTATAATAGTAACGGGATGGTTATATGATGACACAAAATACAGAAACCATCATTTAAAGATTTAAAGAGCCAACGAACCCACTGGCTGAACCATGGTCGTTTTTATGTGATTTATTTTAACAGCTGTTTATATAATGAATAATAAACTTTATCACACCTGTGGTATTATTGGTACTTGGTATGGTAGAAGATAACAATTCAGTAATGTTACTCTCCAACATAGAGGAATGAAATATTTTTTAATTGAATAAATCATGTGCAATATCAAGTCAAATTGAATTCTAACTACAAGATCAAACCACCCAATCTTTTAATATTTTAGAGACATCGATAAAATATGAAACACAAAATAAAGAACACATTTAAACAGGCGAACGACTTGTTGCTTTGTAACGACACGTCGACAAATGTGAGGTGACACAACATCAACGGGATCCACCCACTGAAGGAACTTCGAAGTGAACTCTCTAAAAGTAAAACTTTTGTTCTCAATAATATATTTTTTAAATAAAGGTTTATTTACCTAAAAAAAAGGGGGTTTCATTGATTGGATGAGCGTAGCGAGCGAAGCGAAGATTCCATTTCACTACACTGGAGAAAAAAATCCGGAATGTTTTTTTTTGTTTTTTTCTGTATTTTTGTGTGTTTGTCAGCACGATTCCGGCTAAACCGATACTCCAATTGCGATGAAATTTTCTGGAGGCCTTCGAAATCTCTGAACTTAGAACTGCCACGTTTTTGAGCGCAATCTTAAAATTATTTCTCGTGAAAATCGCAATTTTACGATTTTACGATTTCTAGAACTTATAACTCATTCACAAGTTTTTGGAAAACCCTTTGGAAAACAACTACCGGTAGGCCTATGTAGATATAGTTTATTATTAATTGTTTACAATGTCCTAAATATGATGAGGTAAATAAAGTATGAAAAATATATAAAAATAAATACAAAATAAAATGGGGTGGGTAGGTCCCCTCCGGGGACCCACCCACCCACCCCCTTTAGGACCAGGAGCAATTGCTCCTGGTCTTACATGGTCAGCGCGCCACTGCCTGGGGGATATAGGCCCATGCTGATCAGAACCAGCCACAGGTAGGGGGCGGATTGGAGGGTTTCTCACGTCGCAATCGTCATTGCTTTGTCATCGTTCGTGTTGTCATTGTCGTCGTCGTCGGGGAGGTCGTCAAGGGAAGGGGGTGAGGTCCCCGACGACGATTGACTGAGCACTAGTTTATTAGCAGAGCCATGCTCTGGATCAAATTCCGAGGAAAATGCAATGAAATTAGTGAATTTGTTTTTAGATTAGCAATAATGGCACGTTATAAAGGACATCTGAGGTGTTTAATACTAAAACAAAAACAAAAAACAAACATTCAAGTTGGTGAGATATTTTTGGTTTATTTGGTTTAAAGATGGCGCAAACCGATAGGTAATTTGACGTAAGGTTATTAAGCGAGCGAAGCGAGCGTTTCCATTTGACTCTGCCGGAAAAATTAGTCACTGGTTTTGTTTTTTTTGTTTGTTTGTATGTCTCGCCATAACGTTCGAACGGAGGCTCGGATCGAGTTGAAATTTTGACCATCCGCAAGCTTCGTTCTCGATTGAATGCCATTAGTTTTGTGGCAAAATCGTTCAAAAAGTTAAAAAGTTACATTAATGTTAATCGAAAGTTTTTTTTTCAAACTAAATGGCGACAAAATCTGAGATAGCCAAATCATTTAGAATGTCCGTCCGGTCACGAATATGCTAATTTTATTTTGATCCGATAAGTAGTGTAGATGGAAATTACATTATAACAAAAGGAACGTTGCCATGGCAACGAAAAGACGCGCGAAGTTTCTAATGCACTGCCAATTAGAAGTAATCAAAATACTTTCGAGGAAGCAGTCTATTATTTGTCAACAAAGAGTTTAAATAGTTTTCCCAAGGAGTCAAGGTCCTCTAGATGGCGGTGGATTTTAAAGTAAAGGTTTACACACGGGTTTACCCAAATACCTTGGCAATAATGAATAATATTGGAAACATGGCCCTGTGGACAGCAAACGTCGCAAATTTTAAAATTTAAAAAAATGTGCAATGTGGGTCTAGCTATAGCACGTGCTCGCTTATCAACGCGTCCAACTGAGCGTTTCCTAGTTATATTGATTTAAGAAAATTTTAGGGGAATTAGTAAAATTTCAAAAAATCTGAATAATTCATCATTGTTGGTTTTGGTTCAACATGATAGGCTACTCACAGAGACAGGTCCCGCACGTGAGGAAACTCTCGTTGAAGTCCTCATAGTTGATGGATACTGTCTCCACCAGCGTAGAGCTCATGCTGACCATCCTGCCCCCGAGCTGGCTCCTGGAATAACAAACACAACAACATGAGAAACTAGGGCGCTTAAACTGGGTGGTCATACTGCGCCATGTGATAAATAAAAATAAATAAATAAATTGTATTTAGAGTCTACCCACTCAGTTATATAACTGATTTTCAGTGGGGGTCAGTAAATCAAACGACCAAGCCAACCCTGTAGGCCCCGACGCAATCGACGAGTAAGCGATAACCAACCAAAGATTGATATCCTTTAATTAATAGGAAATATAGCAATCAGTGGTATGGATAGTGCAAACACCCGCGGATCAACGACAGAATCAACAAGGTCGATTCAGAACTTTGAATTTATTATGTGCCTCATTGCTAGGACGGCTCAAGAGTCAGCGTTTACAAATCCCTAAGCCAGCAACTGATGGACTTAAGTCCAAATCAAAAGTTAAAAATCTTCTGCATAGAGCGGGAACAAAACCCTAGACCTTCTGCATTGGAAGCAGAGACGTTATCCTCAAGACCAACGAGCCACACAAGACTAACGAGTCACACAAGTTAATTAAGTTTGTTGTTTGTGTGTTATTGATAGGGGCCCAGGAAAGATATTTTTTGAATAAAACAATTATGCTAATTAACTTTCCTGCATGGAAATTAATTGTTAATATTTTCTCAAAATTAATCATTTCATAAAATTCCTTGTTATTTAAAACATAATTTTTATATATATTTTTTGGGGGATTTGGTAAAAATTTTGGAAGGGTTGTAAACTCGAAATTAGCGGTGACAAATTTTCGGAGTCAAAATTTTCAAAAATCTGCCCGTTTTTATCATTTTTTACACTTTGCTATTTTGTATTGTCCATAAAATCTCTGTCAGACACTTCACAAGTTTGGGGTAAAAACTGTAGTATGAAGGGAAGTCTGTATTTTCCGTAGAAAGGTGGTTATTGATGCTATCCACCATGCATTAAAGTACATAAAATCAGCAAGTTGGTGGTCAACATCGGTAACCACCGAGCCTGAAAGAGTTAAAATACAAATTATGCTTAATTTTGCGTTTTCATTATTTTTTAAAACGTCACAAAATGCGCCTTTTCTGTGAAAATGATTGGTCAATTCAGGTAAAGACACTACAAAACATTGACAAAATGGTTGTATAAGTGGAAAACCGTCATTCAATGAATTTCTGGCGTAATTTTTCTGCAATTTATACTAATAAGATGGCTAATTTTGCAGATTGGGCGGCAAAAACAAAAAAAGCTTTATTTCATGTTTCCATGCAAAAACGGAAAATATCTCCTTTTGGTGGGGTATTTATAATTAATTAATTAATTAATAATTTAAATGAATTGATAAGAGATGATAGTGATTGTAAAAGAAAAGTTATTACAAAAAGTGTAATGCCCATCAGTCATCTAGAGAGATATTATGTTTATTAACTTATTTTTAAATTTAAATTAAAGTCGATCGATGACAACTGCGCATGTAATCTAATAGATATCCTTCAGATTGCCGGTACTGCAATGACGAGGACGTAAAAAACAAGGGCGCTTCCACCGGTTAGGTCACATTGCGCCGCATATGACATTGTAAGTTGATTAGATGAGGTAATGATGTGTTTGATGATTATATTGTTTTCTAAGTGTATATATATATAACAAAATAAAATGATCATGATGATAGTAATAGCGAAATCCAAGTTATTTATGCGAATGAAAATAAATAAATATTATAAATATGTATAATGTGAATTAAATTTTGTTAAATACCGTATATTACTTTGGATGAGAAATTTAAAAAGTTTGTCGCAGTTATCATGTTTTTTTCATTTATTTGGATTAAGGACGCGTCAACCGTTAGGTCATAACGCACCACTTTAGCCTAGGGGATATGGGGAGGAGGTGCCCGTGCTGGTCAGAACCAGCCACGGGTAGGGGGAAGAAAAGAAGGTTTTAGAATAAATTGCATGTGCAAGGCATCATATTTGCTACATTCTGCTAGCATATGATGTACGGTTAAAGGTACATCACATGTGTCACATCTGGGAACAGTCTTTTGTCTGGTTAAGAGATATCCGTGAGAAAGACGTGTGTGGCCTATACGAATTCTGGACAAAACCACCTCTTCGCTACGTCAGAGTCGAGATGTAGGTGGACGAAGAATTTTATTAGTCAGTGTGGCCATCACACAATGTTTTACATGCAATTAGAACTCCATTTCATCGGGAAACACTCCCGTAGGTGTGATTGATTTAATAGAAATCAATCCAGCATTGAAAAAAAAAAGTTCGATACCCCCTGGGGCCCGATTCATGTACGTCGAGTTGCCCCGCGCTAACTCCAGCTAACCCTACCCCGGGCTTGCCCCGCCTTACCTCCGCGAGTTAAATTGCGATTCATGAAGCCGAGGTAGGCTGAGGCAAGGCTGGGTTAGCCAGAGTTAGCGTTGACCAATCAGAGAGCAGTGACGTCACGGATTTAATGACGTCACGCTACAATTTTGTGTCACTGGCCGCATGAACGCGGATTTCAGCCACCGAAAAGAAGAATGCGTATCTAATTTCTGTCAACACAGCTGTTGCTGTTGTGATGTAAACAAGCTAGTGTCAGTGTAACTCGACGTAAAGTCAGCACTAGGGCTAGCATTTCAATCGTAAGCTTCTGGTTTTGGAGAAATATGGAAACGAAAGCTGCTAGGTCCGTCTAGACCTAATTGACGACTCGAAATGGGCGGAGCTGAAAACGATCGATAGGTCACGTGACAAGTATTGGGTATAAATCCTCATTTCGCAAGTTGGCGCCTGCTGAACGGCGCATCACTTATCACGCTCTAACTTTTATTCTATTCATTATTTGGACAATACTTAAATGAATAATATTTAGCAAACATATCATTCCTTGTAATAGCGATTATTTCGATTAATTTGACAAAGTCATTAGCTTGTTATAACAATGTGCGCATAACACAAGTGAAAATTATCAATGACTTAAGTTTTCTCATTAATTAATTTGACAAAAAACTACTGATCGGATTTCGACAAGAATTCTTTGTAAAAATGCATCAGACTGTTAAGACAAGAAATATACTAACTTTCTAGATAGAAAGTGCACTGAACGAAAATTTACAGCATAGAGTAATATGCAGCGTGCACTTTTTCACGGCTCATCCGCACGTCAAGAGTGCGTATTTTAGATAAAAACACATACCCTGCATATTACTCTATGCTGCAAAGTTTCGTTCAGTGCACTTTCTATCTAGAAAGTTAGTTTATTTCTTGTCTAAACAGTCTGATGCATATTTTTAAAGAGGTCTTGTCGAAATCCGATCAGTAGTTTTTTGTCAAATAAATTATTGAGAAAACTTAAGTCATTGATAATTTTCACATGTATGATGCGTATATTGTTATAACAAGCTAACGACTGTGTCAAAAAAATCGAAAATAATCGCTATTACAAAGAATGATATATTTGCTAAATATTATTCATTTAAATATTGTCCAAATAATGAATAGAATAAAAGTTAGAGCGTGATAAGTGTTGCGCCGTGAAGCAGGCGTCAACTTGCGAAATGAGGATTTATACCAACTAATTCCGCCATGTTGCCTCGTGACGTCAGGAGGCGGATACAATTCAAGTCGTCAATTGGTGCCCCATTTTACCATTAAAGAAGAGTTTATTTTGGTCTGAGATTGGATTTCCTCCAGCCCTGACATCCATCGACCAAACTCAGGAGCAATTGAAATGTAAGTAGTCCTTGGTATTTTTTAACAACTGTTATGTTCATTGTAGAATAGAGGGCTCTAGGCCCTAGGGCTAGGCCTAGTCGGAATTTTATCCGGAGTCTAGCCGGAGGTGTAGGACTAGGCTAGGTCTAGCCCCTAGGCCTGTCATGGACCCACGGTCTTTGTGTAGGTAGGCCCCTAGGCCTAGGTCCTAGACCCAGTGCCCCTAGGTATTATTGGATATGGGCTAGACCTAGGGTAGGCTAGGGCCTACTAGGCCTTGGCGTGTACACAAAACCATGGTGAATAGGCCAGGCTATGTGCAGGCATGTAATAATAATATAATAATAATAATATCTTTATTTAGCGACTGCTGCTCTGTGTTGAGTGGGGTAGGGCCCTACCCTAGGCCTAGGGACTAGTAGGCCCTACCTATTAAACATCACTTGTAATAACCCGGCTTGTTTGTTTACAGAATACCTACCTGAAGAAGCACACAAGGACAAGGTAGCAGCTGCTATCTCACAATGTACAAGAGGACAAGAATGGGCTTGGAGAACCTGACCTGAAAATTCTTACTGAAACCATACGGCTAGGCTACCCGATTGACAATATGTTTGGTTTTGAAGATAGTAGGGCTACATTCATGTTTCCAATTGCTGGTACTGGTTTGTAGGCTAATTTGCCTGTGCATGGATACAGCCAGTAGGCCTATGCTTTGATTTAGACAGGCCTACCTGTACAGATCAGGACCCAATGACTTTTGATAGGTCTATGCAAATTTGCACTCTTCAATTTTCCATTAGAATAGGCTAGATTGTAGGACTAGTACAGATATAACAGTTGCACTGGCAGAAAGTTTTGAAACGTCTCAATATTTATTATCATTTAGCACAATGTAGGCTACCGGTATATCATCTCTAGGTAGGCCTAGCTAGCATGATCTACGTGTAATATGTATGACAATAAACTATTATTTAATACAGCAAAATATGACCTTGATTTTCTGTTCCACAACTTGTGTAATTACTAATTAATTAGGTATGTTGGCTATGAATGCTTGAAAGTTGCTACCTGTGCTGGTACAAAATATAAGGAGGGTAATTTTAGCAAAGTTTACTCGCGTACTGAAATATTTGTACAGTGTAACATTGTAACACACAAAGTTAGCTACGCTGGTAATTGTTGCACTTAAGCCTAGGTCTACACGTGAAAAAAAGTAATATGTCAATATATTTAAGCGTACCGTTACCGGTAAACTTATTCATTGATGTTGGTTCCTATTTTTATTTATTTTATTCACTAAAACTTTAGATTCTATCCAAATGCTATTGTTTAATATGCTTGTCTGAATTAAATATCCCTTTTAGGTTCCATCAGAGCTTAATTAAATTATGTTCTTATAGTAGCTTCATTACCATAGGCCTATAGGTGACCTCATCGGAAAGTAGGTGAAATACTCTGATACAATTGGAATTTCCAGTGCCGTATGAATAATGAATGGTTACCCAGAACCCTGGTAATTATTACCCGCATAGGCCTAGTAATGTAGGCTAAATGGGTTAAATTTAAATTTTAAATCCTTCCTTCTCAGTAACTATTGGTATCCAAACCATAGAATAATTGTTACTGGTTGCAGTACTTGGCTACACTGAACCAATCCAAGAACTTGTGTTACCACTCTCCGCATCTCCTGAACCAATTCGTACTGCATCAGCATGACCAATGCAAATGAACATATCAATGTGGGCATAAGAGAAGTATGCAGATAAAAAGAATCGCAACCATACTATTCACTAGTGATGGGAATTTTCAAGATTGTTTTGACTGAAAATTTTCATAAAATATTTAAAATTTGCTTCAACTTGCCCATGTTGAGTTGCTAGTAGGCCTATGAAAAGAAATGTGTTTTTACATTCTATGCTTTTAAACAAAATTGTTCCTTCCTAGGATATTATGCATATGCTACGCTACGGTGATTGGTTTGACGCGTTACATGGCCAGCTTTATTTTATACCATAGGGCCAATACCGAATACCAATTAGTCACTGTATCAGCAGTCACCCGATAACCGATATACACACATATGCCATTGTAGGTATTCAATTTATTATAATAAACTATTATAATAAAAGCCATAGGGTAGGCTACAAAATGGTCTATACTGTTGTAAGCCACTGACAAAATAAACAAAAATTTAAAATTTTCCAGCCGTGTTGAAAATGTTTAGTTCTGGATTAAAAATTTTCAACGTTCCGTTACTAACCACATACTTGGGGAAGGAACTTTTTAAAAGAACGAGTGCCATTTTCTCGGAACTTTTAAGTGATAATGTTCAAATTTTCAAGGAACTTTTTAGAAAGTTCCTTAAAACGTTCCAGTTACAATTAAGTAGCCGATTTTGTACTTGGAACCACTTTTCAGTATCCGTTAGCAAACAACTTAGCCATTATGTATCATTTATAATTTTCATATCATACGTATCATCATGATTCATGACCCTACCGCTCACCGTTCTCTTTGACAGCCTTACGCATACACTAAAAAGTAAAAGGGAACTTTTTAAAGGAACTTTAGTTCCTTTTTATGAGGAACTTGAACTTTTTAGAGGTTAGGCTGTAAAAAGGAACTTGAACTTTATAAAAGTTCTTTTTTTAATTGATGAACTGAATCTTTTAAAAGGAACTTCCCCAAGTATGACTAACCATCACCTTGGAAATCTTGGGTCCTACTGATAAATGCAAACGTAGGAAGGATAGAGTTGTTGGGGTTAAGAATTGAAGATGTGATGGGTCCGGGCAGCCAATGTTGTTGGGTAGGCTGCTTTGTAGTATGGGCTGCTTCTCCTGCATGCTGAACTGAAGTGTTGTGGCCCATTTCCAGCTCCAGAAAATCGTCCTACCACAGCTAGGAGTGACTGATTTTAAGGGATGCACACGATAATCGACATTCTAATATAATTTCGGTAATCAATAATAAAAATATTATTGCATTGCATATATGAAAGAAAATATTGAAAACGCGTTACCTACATCACAGTCACATTCACCGCTAAATAACTAGCCTACCGGTATTGCTTTGTGTGAATGATAATGACATTTTTCTACTATTTTTTACCAAAAAGTTTGGTACGGTACCGGTACCTATTGACTTATTTAGACGTTGAATGAATGTTGATCTCCGTTAGTAAAAATTGTAAAAATTTTAGCAAAATTCTCATTTGATAATGCATGCATATTTTTGATTATTGAATACCGGAACTTTTTTTTAACATTGTGCATCCTTTACTAAAGTAAGTTAAGTATATGGAAGTTAAAGATTTTATTTAAATGTATTTTATTTATTTACGTACTTGACGTATTTTGGATATGCACATACATTGGCCTAGGTAGGTTATGCATCGAGGTGTGACAACTTAAATTTATATATGTTATAAAAAAGAAAATATCTAGGCATACCGGTACATAAATAAAATATTCATGAAATATGAAAAAAATTAAGTTTAAAATTTATGGATATAGCCTATAGGCCTACATATATTTAAATGGTTGGCTTTGCTGGCATTGGACAGCACGTTGAGTCTGTGGCGGCGGAGAAGTTGCGGTTCGTTGTCCAAGAAGAGAACAAATAGGCTACAGCTCAAACTGCCAATCTGTGAAAATAATTTAATCAATAGTATTAGTACATGATATTGGTAGTTTAGGCCTAGATAAAACATTTAGAAAGCTAGATCTAGCTAGATTTTATTGAGACTAGGGCCTACTGGGACCAAAGATGCTGGGTCTACCTAGACACTTTGATGAGACAATTGAATAACCGGTAATGTAACTAGCTGTAGCTAAGCTTAGAAGTGTAGGCCTACTAAAAAATGTCATGATTTTGGTGACAGGCCTACACGTAAATTATTATCTGTGGTGACATGTTGCCTCTTAGCTAATCAATTAGGCTACTTGTCTTTACGGATCAACTAAAATAAATCTAAGACTACAATCATAAAGTCCAAGGCTTACTATCGTAGATTCGTAGGGATAAGCATAGGGGGCCTGTAACCATTTACGGACTTGACCTGCGATACGAATATCAATGATTGCTAGGCTATTAAGTTGGGTAGGTACCTATACAGGTTTAATACATTGCACAATCAACAGTACGAGTCAAATTTGTTACGATTTAGGGCCTGAGGCTACAGTCAACGATTGCAATTCTGTTTCAAACTTTCATGTTGAAGGCACTAGTAGGGTTATGTCAGACCTACTGTACCGGTACTGGCATACACTCGAAAGTCAATGTCAAATCAAAGGTAATTAGAGGGAATTAAAACATTAATACAATATCCCTTGACACATTTCCACAAGAACATACTCCCGAGTGTCTTTGTCTCAAGCCCCCTGTGGCTGTATCTACATTCAGTAGGCCTAGGCTTCATTTCTTATAGACTAGGAAGGTAGTGTGGGTTCATCCAAAATGTTTACATAACTATCCCTAGGCCAGGCCATGATGATGAACAGGAAGACTAGGTCACACGTTAAAGATATTATCAACTAGACTAGGGCTAGTAGGCCTAGGCTACAGCTAAGCTGAGAAGGCTATGTAGGCTATAGTATGGCATCAGGTTTTTACTCGCAGAGCCTAGGCCTTGGGTAGAGAACCTAGATAGGCATAGGCCTAGGGGCCTAGACTACCATGGACCTCTTTTGCACTTGGCCCATATAAGCAGGCTAGGCTATCTATTGGCTGGACCAAGGCTATTTTAAAGGTGTAGGCCTATGAATTACCAAGTCTAGGCTTAGCTAGAGATCTAGGCCTCACCTATGGGTTTTGTGCTAGACCGGCCTAGGCTAGGCTTAGGGCTGGCCCAGAGCCTAGGTAGGGTCTAGGGCTAGTGTGGCCTAGGGCCCTAGCCCCTCCTAGCCTAGAGTAGGCTCTAGGAGGGGCTACAGATTATGTTATTATAGGCGTACCTTTAAATTGTAGGCCAAATATGCGGTACTCTTTCGGATGGTATGCCCCAACTTTACAACACTACGCCAACATGGCGGTCAGTACTAACCTTTTCACTAAAATACTCCACCTACAAAACCTTTAACGTTGCTAATTTAAAATATAAAAATACTTCCAAAGGAAAAGTACTTTCGTTTGAAATAGCGACGTTAAAGGTTGAATTGTTTTTAATGGAAAAAAAAAGTTGGGGCATACCATCCGAAAGAGTACCAAATATGCGTCTAGATGTAATTATGAAAGCTTTCAATTATCTATTAAAACATAGACGGACACAAGAATAAGAAATAACTACTTTTAGAGGTTAGGTAATAACAGCTGGATGTACGTCACCTTCTTTACGGGCACAGTTTTCACACTCTTCTTATTTTGCTTCAGACTGGTTGACGAACTAGAACACTTCTCCCATAGACGGCGCAATATTTGAATTTTCGATATAAATATAATACTAATATTAACTTATGTATTCATATGTAATATTGTTAATACAACGGTGTCCAAGTAACCCATATTTAGGCCTAGTGAAATACAAGATGTCTGCCATTCAATATTTCATTCCTTAACCCTGCCTAACCCTGGAGGTAGCTGGGGTTAAGAATGAGCTGGGAGGTAAGGCGGGGCAACTCTTCATGAATACCGATTTGAGAGTTAGCTTACCCCTACCTCCTCTTACCTCCTCTTAACCCTGCCTAACCCGGGGTTAGCGCGTACATGAATCGGGCCCCTGGGGAGGATTTTTTTTATATTTACTTTTATACCTACGATCTATTTAAAGCTTAATTTTTTTGTCCTCTCTTCGAAGGCCTTCATATTTAAGTTTATTTTAAGAAGATCTGAATTTGATTTTTATGAAAACGACGTGAGAAACTAGGGCGCTTCAACCGGTAAGGTCATATTGCGCCGCCTGTGATATTGTAAGTTGATTAGATGAGTTAATGGTGTGTTTGATGATTATATTGTTTTTTAAGTATATATAATAATAACAAAATAAAATATCATGATGATAGTAATAGCAAAATCCAAGTTATTTACGCGAGTGAGAATAAATAAATTAAAGAAATATGTATAATGTGAATTAAATTTTGTTAAAAATATTACTTTGGATGATAAATTTAGAAAGTTTGTCGCAGTTATCATGTTTGTTGGTTTATTTGGAGTAAGGACGCGTCAACCGTTATGTCATCATAACGCACCACTCTAGCCTAGGGAATATGGGGAGGAGGTGCCCATGCTGCTCAGAACCAGCCACGGGTAGGGGGAAGAAAGGAAGGTTTAAGATTAAATTGCGTACGCAAGGCATCATATTTGCTACATTCTGCTAGCATATGATGTACGGTTAAAGGTACATCACATGTGTCACATCTGGGAACAGCCTTTTGTGTGGCCTATTCAAATTCTGGACAAAACCACGTCTTCTCTACGTGAGAGTCGAGACGTAGGTAGACGTATTTTATTAGACAGTGTGGGCATCACACTATGCAATTTGTTATTTTGCACTACATCCCAAGATGCCGAATATAGGGATCAGTCTCACGTCGTGGTCGTCATCGTCGTTGTTATCGTTAGTGTTATCATGGTCGTCGTTGTCGGGAGGTTGCCAAGGGAAGGAGAGAGAGGTTCGCGACGACGACTGCTAGAGCTCGCCTCTAGCCTCCAGAAGTAATATATACTCCCCTATATGTAATAGCTGATGTTTGCGATTTGGAATCGCCTTTTACGATTAGCAGAGTCATGCTCTGGGCCAATTCTACCCTGAGCCCAGACAGGGGCAGACGCAGAACCTTCATAAACATGACGACGACGTTATAAACTAGAGTGCTTCAACCGGTTAGGTCATATTGCGCCACTCTAGTCTAGGGGATATGGGGAGGAAGGGCCCATGTTGGTCAGAATCAGCCACTAGTTGGGGGAGAAAAGGAGGCGTTCTCACTTTGCGGTCATCATCGTCGCCGGGGAGGTCGTCAGGGAAGGGGAGGTGTACCCGACGACGATTGCCAGAGCTCGCCTCTAGTTTCAGGGAGTTACATACTCCCCTCTAACTAGCTGATGTTAGCAAGGTGGACTTTATCTCTTGAATCGCCATGTACGATTAGCAGAGCCATGCTCTGGGCCGACGGATGTGCTTCAGATACTGAGCACTCCCGACTGAAATGATACGATGCCTCTAACTCACGTGAACACATGACGTATGGGTCCGTCATCCGGCTCCATCTGACGGCTGGGTGACTCCCGATCCTAGCGAGCAGCGAGTGCGTGGGGACTCAGCGTGTCAGAGCTATAGGGTGCAGAGTAAAATAAAAACAAAATGACTAAATCTACTAAGAAAAAATATAGGTCAAAAAAGTTCAAAACATCAAAAACTAAAGGCAAACGACACGTGAGAAACTAAGGCGCTTCAACCGGTTAAGTCATATAGCGCCGCCTGTGATATTATTGGAAATTAAAAGGAGTTTATGGTGTGTTTGATGATTATATTGTTTTCTAAATTTATAAGAGAAAATAAAATGGTGGAGATGATAACAATAGCAAATGAAAAATTATTTAGAATGAGAAATTTAGAAAGTTTGTGGTGTGGCCGTTATAATAATTACTCGTTCACGAGAAAAAACAAACTATTTGGTCGGTACAGTTTAAAATTTTGTTTATTCTAAATGAAAATACAAATATCTATGCAGAATATATCAACAACTACAAATGTGCATAAATGCAATATGAAATCAGATTTTCATTAAATTTAAGTTGCCATTTGCCATTGGAAAAGTTGGTTTTATGTTTCATGAAGTTCTTAATTCCGTGAGAAACGGAGCATGGTGATTTTAACTGGGTAGTACAACTTACAATTTAAAATGACGACAACGTGAGAAACTAGGGCGCTTTAGGCCATATTGCGCTGCCGGTGATATTGAAAGTTGCTGAGATGAGTTAATGGTGTGTTTGACAATTATATTGTTTTTAAATTTATAAGAGAAAATAAAATGGTGGAGATGATAACAATGGTAAAAGAAAAATTATTTACGTATTTGAATTAAAAAAATGTATGATGTGAATTAAATAATGTAAAATAAATTACTTTGAATGAGAAATTTAGAAAGTTTGTGGCAGTTATAGTAATAATTGCTAACAAGAAAAAAAAATTGGTTGGTACAGTTAAAATTTTATTTATTCTAAATGAAAACAAATATATCAACAAGAAAAAATGTGCATGTAAATGCAATATGAAATCAGAATTTTCATTAAATTTAAGATGTATGCCAATGCCATTGAAAGTTGGTTTTATGTTTCATAAAAATTTTCATTCCGGAAAAAACAGACGACGTGAGAAACTAGGGCGCTTCAACCGGTTAGGTTAATTATATAGCGCCGCCTGTGATATTGCAAGTTGATGAGATGAGTTAATGGTGTGTTTGATGATTATATTGATTTCTAAGTGTATAAGTAAAGAAAATGATGGTGATGACAGAGTAACAGCGAATTATTTACTCGGTTCTCTAGCAAGAACAGGTAAGATCTCAATTGTTTGGTTTCAGAAAAACAAAACATAATCACGTTATAATTATGATTACATGCACTTAATGGTCCTTCAGTGAGATACTGTTAGCAAGTACCTTTCACCCAACATTTTGATTAAATCATGCGTTTCCGTTTCCCACAACAATACTCTGAGCATTAAGCATGCAGCATCACAGTCATGCCGATAATATTGCAGAATATAATATATCATGCTACAATCTTTTGTTCTCGGATTATCTGATGGCAAGTATATTGCCTGGGTACGTGTCACACACTAACGCAAGCTAGAATACGTCAATAATAATAATAAAGTTTAGAGAACAAAGATCAATAGTTCAAAACAAGTGGCGGGAACGGGGGTACCCACATTTTCTAAACATTTGGATCAAGGGCGCGTCAACCGTTAGGTCATGATGAGCCACTCTAGCAAGGGGATATGGGGAGGGAGGGCCATGCTGGTCAGAACCAGCCACGGGTAAGGAGAGGAAAGGGGGGGGGGGTTCTCACGTCGCGATCGTCATCGTCTTTGTCATCGTTCATAATTTGTTGTCGTTTTGGTTTATTTGGATTAAGGACGCGTCAACCGTTAGGTCATAATGCACCACTCTAGCCTAAGGGGGGGGGGGGGGGGGGAGGAGGAGCCCTTGCTGGTCAGAACCAGCCACGGGTAAGGGGAGGAAGGGGGGTTTCTCACGTCGCGGTCGTCATCGTCTTTGTCATCGTTCGTGGTGTCGTTGTCATCGTCGCCGGGGGGTCAAGGGAAGGGGGCAAGGTCCCCGACGACGATTGCCAGAGCTCGCCTCTAGGTTCGGGGAGTAAGATACTCCGCTCTTTCTAGCTGATGTTTGCAAGGTGGACTTTTTCTCTTGAATCGCCTTTTACGATTAGCAGAGCCATGCTCTGGGCCAATTCTACCCCGGGCCCAGACAGGGGGACAGGTAAGGAGAGGAAAGGGGGGGTTCTCACGTCGCGGTCGTCATCGTCTTTATCGTTGTTCATAATTTGTTGTCATATTGGTGGGTCATGTCCCGTGGCAGTGGTGAATGGTTCACCAGAACAACGACGTGAGAAACTAGGGCGCTTCAACCGGTTAGGTCATATTGCGCCGCCTGTAATGAGTTTATGGTGTGTTTCATGATTATGTTGTTTTCTAAGTTTATATAAAATTTAAAAAAAAATTATGGTGGTGATAGAAAGAGCAAAAGAAAAATTATTTATTTGAATGGAAATAAATAAATGAAATGTGTTTGATGTGAATTAAAAATTGTTTGAATGGCAAATTTAGAAAGTTTGTCGCCGTTACCATATCATCTAGAAGTTCTTCATATGATTGGGACTTGTGAGATATCAAATTGCGTGCGCAAGGCATCATATTTGATAGATTCTGCTAGCATATGATGTACGGTTAAAGGTACATCACATGTTTCACATGTGGGAATAACCTTTTCTCTGGTTAAGAGGGCCATATAATTCCAACTCGCAACCTTCTCGTGGTTTGGCCCGTGATTAGGGGAGTTTCACTCCCTGAAACTAATGGCGAGCTCTGGGTCGTCGTCGGGAACTTTCCCCTACCCTTTGACTACCTCCCCGCGGCGACGACAATGGACAACACGGACGGATGATGACACAGACGGAGACGACCACAACGTGGGGGAACCCCTGCCCTCCCCATACGCTTGTGGCTGGTTCTGACCAGCACAGGCCTGTCCACCCCTTGTCCCCCCACGTCATCCCTTACGTCCCTCCCTTCGTCTCGATTAGCCAAGTTGCATAAATATGAGACGTTAAGCAATATCCAATCAATCTGGTTAAGAGATATCCGTGAGTTAGACGTGTGTGGCCTATACGAATTCTGGACAATACCATCCTCTTATCTACGAACTGCAGTCGTATAAAAAAAATATTTGGATCAAGGGCGCGTCAACCGTTGGTTCATAATACGCCTCTCTAGCCAAGGGGATGTGGGGAGTAGGGTCCATGCTGGTCAGGAGGCAAGGGGGGACTTGTGTGCATCTATCTAGAAAGTGCATTAACCCACGTTGACATGCCCTCTCTTCTCACGAGACGACAACAGACACATGTTTAACTAGATACTTGTAATGTAATGGGTGCATTATTTCTCCCCGAGTCAGCAATCTCGTTGTTAATAATTACAACGCGGTCTAAGGGCTTTGAGTAAACAATGCGAGGCTCCCACGCCGTCTGTTACCCTGATCTGATGACGAGGAGGCTTGCTTCACGACACGAGGGACATAGAACCTGGCTGTTGCATAATACGAAAGACATGAGAAGTTTGGCCCGGACCGCCCGAGTGTGCGACATGGCCCAACTTCCAGGGTTTGTTTATTTGGATTAAGGACGCGTCAACCGTTAGGTCATAATGCACCACTTTAACCTGGAAGGGGGGGGGGGAAGAAGGGGGCCATGCTGGTCAGAACCAGCCACGGGTAAGGGGAGGAAAGAGGGTTCTCACGTCGCGGTCGTCATTGTCTTTGTCATCGTTCATGGTGTCATTGTCGTCGAAGGGTCGTCAAGGGAATGGTGCAAGGTCCCCGACGACGGTTGCCAGCGCTCGCCTCTAGATTCGGGGAGTAATATACTACCCTTCTTATTAACTGATGTTTGCGAGGTGGGTTTTTTCTAATGAATCCCCCTTGTACGCTTAGCCAATTCTCCCCGGCCCAGACGGGGTAAATAACTCGAGCTCGTAGCAGCACTCCCCTACCTCACTGACATGTTCTGCCGTGGTATCGACCGGGTATACAACACACGTCACGACACGGGCATTGAACCCGGCCAGTTCATACCCCGGGCCAGACGGGGTAATAACTCGAGCTCGTAGCGGCACTCCTACCTCACGACATGTTCTGCCGTGGTACGACCGTATACAACACACGTCACGACAGGGCATTGAACCCGGGAACTCTACCCGCGGCCAGAACGGGGTAAATAATCGAGCTCGTAGCCAGCACTACCCTACCTCACTGACATGTTCTGCCGTGGTATCGACCGGTATACAACACACGTCACGACACGGGCATTGAACCCGGCCTGCTCTTTGATTGGCCGACCGCACTCCAGGTATCGACGACGACGTGAGAAACTGGGGCGCTTAAACCCGGGCCAGGTCATACTGCGCCGCCTGGGATATTGAAAGTTGATGAAATGAGTTAATGGTGTGTTTAATGATGAATGATTATTGATTGAATAAATTTCTAAGTGTGTATATATAAGAAAAGAAAATTATGATAGTAATAGCAAAATAAAGTTATTTATGTGAATGGAAATAAATCAATTTAAAGAAATGTGAATAATGTGAATTAAATTTTGTTAAGTAGATTACTATGGATGTGAAATTAAGAAAGTTTGTCGTCGTTATCATATATGGCAGAAGTTCTTCATATGATTGGGAGAGGTCAAATTGCGTGCGCAAGGCATCATATTTGGTACATTCTGCTAGCATATGATGCACGGTTAAAGGTACATCACATGTGTCACATAGGGTGCTTCAACCGGGCAGGTCATATTGCAACGTTTGTGATATTGTTTTAATTCATGGATTGAATTTGAAAGTTTTTATATTGTTTTCTAAGTTGATAACAAAAGCGAAACTCGTAAAGAAGGTGGTGATAAAAATTAGTCTCTCAGTCTAGGGTAATGGTCGTGGGGTGCGAAGCCCCTCTCCTGGTATGCTCTAGCCCAGGGGTGGGCCACTAGATTGTGTATGGGTCCATTTACCCCATAAGGTGCTGCTTGACAGATGAGGGGCCCCACAGCAGGTAGGGACCCTGGAATTTCATGGGCGATTTTTTTCGTTTGACTATGCTAAATATGACTTTTTACTCATAATAGCAAAATACATGCAATTTTTAAATTTATTTAATTAATTTAATCAAATTTTAATTAAATCAAATTAAGGACGCGTCAACCGTTAGATCATAATGCACCACTCTTACCTGGGGGGGGGAGGGGTCCATGCTAGTCAGAACCAGGCACGGTTAAGGAGAGGAAAGGGGGTTCTCACGTCGCAGTCGTCATTGTAAAATAGAGCAAAATCAGGGAATTTCCAATTATTTTTTTATATTTTGGCAAGTTAATTTACATTGTTTTTGTGACAAAACAATGCCTAAAATAAAAACTTTTGTTTCGAAATTTTAACTTTTTATTTGCCATTTGCATAGCCAGGTGGGGTGTTACAGCTGACGTGAAATATGTCGCCTCCTCTCTTGGGATGCCTCCTCGAGGTAAGCATAACAGTAGTGTAATCTTTGGCCTATATCTGAAAATGTTTGGTTACTCACGCAGAACGTAGATACAATGACAATAAACCATTTATTATAATTATAATTATATAAAGCTGGCATAAATAACTCAAATTATTATAAACATTATGCACTGAATGCTTGAGAAATCAATAGTAAATTTTGTGCTTAGACATAAATTAGTAGTTTTTTTTGGTTATTTGGATTAAGGACGCGTCAACCGTTAGGTCATAATGCACCACTCTAGCCTAGGGGGAGGGGGAGGAGGGGTCCATGCTGGTCAGAACCAGCCATGGGTAAGGGGAGGAAAGGGGGTTCTCACGTCGCAGTCGTCATTGTCTTTGTCATCGTTCATGGTGTCATTGTCGTCATCGTCGTCGAGGGGTCGTCAAGGGAAGGGGGCAAGGTCACCGACGACGATTGCCAGAGCTCGCCTCTATTTTCGGAGAGTAAAATACTACCCTTCATACTAGCTGATGTTTGCGAGGTGGACTTTTTCACTTGAATCGCCTTGTACGATCAGCAGAGCCATGCTCTGGGCCAATTCTGACCTGGGCCCACACGGGTGGGGGGGAAACGCGATTGTGAGAACCTAAACATCGGAATGCGTTGTGACCATATTAGACGACGTGAGAAACTAGGGCGCGTCAACCGGTTAGGTTATATTGCACCGCATGTGATAAAATGAGCTTGTTCTGTTTTATGATATTGTTTTTTATAAGTTTATAAAATTAATTAATTGATAGAGAAAGGAAGGAAAAAAGTTATTTATTTGAATTAAAAAATAAATATGTTCTATGTAAATATAATTTCATTCAACAATTATTATTTTTTAAATCGCCGTTATCACATGACAAGTCCTAAACAAGATTACTAGAGATTAAATTACGTTCGCATGTGTCATAGATGGTACATTCTGCTAACATATTACAAGTGCACGGTACATCTCTTAATAAATAATAAACAGTCGTCACGAATTTTCATTCATAAATTTTAGACGTTTTCGAGGGGTTGCAT
Organism: Sweltsa coloradensis; assembly: GCA_024449915.1. Lineage (NCBI taxonomy): Eukaryota > Metazoa > Arthropoda > Insecta > Plecoptera > Chloroperlidae > Sweltsa > Sweltsa coloradensis. The sequence continues at coordinate 31,122 of JAMZAV010003824.1, forward strand.
TCTCAAGTGGATCTCCCCCCCCCCTATTGATTTTTTTAAATTTAGATTAAGGGCGCGTCAACCGTTAGGTCATAACGCACCACTCTAACCTAGAGGGGGGGGGAGCCCATGCTGGTCAGAACCAGCCACGGGTAAGGGGAGGAAAGGGGGTTCTCACGTCGCGGTCGTCATTGTCTTCGTGACCCAATCTGTTAAAAGTCATCTCCACTGTGTGGTTTGATCTGGCTCACGTACAAAGGTTGCACTCTTCCATCCAGAACAGCTGATCTCTACAGGCTCAGCTGTTCCTTCCTCCCACCTGTCCAAAGAGGTTGGACCAGGCAGACGCTCTGTCTAACCTCCTTGCAGTTGCTTCCTGTGTCCAAAGAGGCCAGACAAGGCAGACGCTCTGTCTAACCTCCTTGCAGTTGCTTCCTGTCGTCCCTGCCCAGCAACGTTCATCAAGGACCAAGACCAGGAAATATACCAACCAAACAAACAAGACGACGACGAGAGAAACTAGGGCGCTTCAACCGTTTAGGTCAGATTGCGCAGCCTGCGATACTTCATTTTTTTTTCGTTGTACGTTTTTCATTTGTTTCTATAGGTAATTATTATTTGAATTGATTTTTTGTTTTTTGGATTCCACTCTAGCCTAGGTGTATTGTTTATTTGTTTTGATTTGTTTATATGGATTAAGGATGCGTTAAATGTTAGGTCATAAATGTACCACTCTAACCTTGGGATATGGGAAGGGCCCATGCTGATCAGAACCAGCCACGGGCAGGGGGAGGAAGGGGGGTTCTCACGTCGCGGTAGTCAACGTATTTGTCATCGTTCGTGGTGTCATTGTCATCGGTCGAAGGGGGGGCGTCAAGGGAACGGGGCAAGGTCCCCGACGACGATTGCCAGAGCTCGCCTCTAGATTCAGGGAGTAATACACTACCCTTCTTACTAGCTGATGTTTGCGAGGTGGACTTTTTCTCTTCAATCGCCTTTTACGACTAGGGACCTAACCGAATAGTGTTCTTTGCCGTTCTTGGTCTCATTACTTGGTCTTGTTCTTATTCTTGGTCTGATTCTTGGTCTTGTTACTAGATTGCTTCAGGGTCATTCCATTTAGATTCACCAGATTTAAAAAAAAGTTGTTGCATCATGATTTTTAATTTTTTTCAAATTTTGCATGTTGATACCTATATGTATTAAGATTTCAAATCCAAGTTTCTAGATTTTTTGGATGAACCGTTCACATATTTTAGGCATTTGAGTGTCGCCCCGCGTAGCGTTATTTGCTTTCGTAGCTAGTAGCGGTAAATGAAATAGGTTGAGAACGGTTTGAGATATCAAAATGGAGTAAGACAATGATTTCTTACTAAAATGACAATCTTTCATTAACATCACTTCAATTTTGAACAACTTTAATTTTTCTTGCATTACGAGGCAGCCAAATATTGACAACGCTTTTGGCTTTTTGGCTACTTTCAATAAATAGTTTAATATGGAAGGGGTGACAACAACAAAATAATTTTTTGTGAGTAAAAACTATGAGTACATACCTTTAAGGTTGTAGAAAAAAAAAATGTGTTGTTTTAACCCCTTATGCCTGAAAAAAAATTCTGAAAATGGAGCAAAATCAAAAAGTACCCCTTTGAGGGTAGTTTTTTGACAAAAGGGGTAGGTCTAAAAAATTTTCAAAATAGCCATAAGTTGCTTGATCATATGAATTTTAATACATTAAAAATTTGTCATGTTGTTTTGCTTGGTTTAAAAGTTACAGATTTTACAAACTGATAAAAAAAATCGACTATTCGGAAGGTCTAGATCTTCATCCTTTGTTAGCTTTGACTATGTTTAATTTCTTACTGAGCCACTAAAAGATAGGGTGAAGGGGGAATCACTAGGGGAAAGGTTTAACCAAGTTTGAACTTGTTGATGAGGAATTAACTATGATTGGGCAGAATGTGTTTGGGTAGGGGGGTGGGGGCGGGGAATAACCTGGACAGGATAAAACACAGCCAAGATACAAAACAGTTACAAAGAGATGTTAGGTTCACTTGTTTGTGATTTAGAAAATGAAACCTGCATGCTACGTGAGTGCACAAACTGCCCTGGACCTGCAGAGCTTGAAGCACAATTAGCTGCCGTAAAAGATGATGATGATAATTGGGACGAAAATAATATACAATACAAGCAATGGGTCACCACCGATCGTTGTGACTTAGTGACGATAACAAACAATTACAATGACTTTGTGAGTAAGTTAATAGATAAACTCACTGATCTGAAGAAGCATCATTTTGTTGCCACTAAACAGGCAGAATATATGAGAACGAATTAAGAAACTGTAAATCCAGCTGAATGCATAATAAGTGGAGATTTCTCTGAAAATTTTACTTTTGTGATGCAGGAAGAGATACAGAGTTTTCACTTGGTGAACAATCAAGCTACACTTCACCCATTTGTGATCTACTAGGCCTACATAGGTAGATGAGGCAAAAAATTAGCTAACTTCGAGAAGTGTGTGCATTATCAGTGACCACTTGCAGCATAGTACTACTGCAGTGTATGCATTTTTTCAGAAAGTAGTTCTAGAATTTTTTAAATCTTTTGCTCCCGACGTAAAAAAGTTATTTACTTTAGTGACGGTGCTGCAAGTCAGTATAAAAACAAACAAAAATTACCAACTTGTGCCATCACTTTGAGGATTTTAATTATTATGCTGAATGGCATTTTTTGCCATACCGCATGGCAAAGGTCCATGCGATGGGATTGGTGGAACAGTTAAATGTCTTGTTACGAAAACAAGCCTACAAAGAACATTAGATAATCATATCAAGACTCCTAAAGAGATGTTCGAATTTTGTGATGAAAATGTCAAAGGGATTAAGTTTTTCTATGTAGCCTAACTTCAGAAACTATCGTAAAAGAAGAAAACCATCTAGCTCAACGTTATGACAATGCAGTTGGGGTGCCAAACACAAGATCTTACCATTGTTTCAAACCAATTGATTTGAACTCAATGCAAGTATTCAAAACATAAAGCTCCGGGATTATGTTGCCTGTATCTATGATCACAAGTGGTGGTTAGGAAAAAGTTGCTGAATCTTCGGTGGAAAATATGGACTTCAAAATTGACTTTTTTCAATCATCAGAACCTAGTAGGCCAACTGTTTTCAAAATGTCAGATAAAGATTCAGTATGGGTGAAAGTGAAACACGAAAACATTCTGCGCATTATATTACCTTTGGAGTTGTCGACGGCAACGAGACGATCTCATAATACTGTATTAGTAATGCTCTTTGCATGGAGATAAATAGCATGCTATCAGAACACCAAACTTAAGGTCAAGGCCTTTCAAAAAGATTAATGATAATTAATGATTAATGATTAATGATACTATTTTGATATTTTCACAATCATTAGAAAACTAAATCTACATTTTAACATATTCTACCGTTATTTTACGTTGTGTAAATCTAAGTGGTTTTTAGTACTTTTGTAAAATCTATAACTTTAAAACCAAGCAAAACAACATGACAAATTTTTTATATATTAAATTCATATGATCAAGCAACTTATGGCTATTTTGATTTTTTTTTAGGATCTACCCCTTTTGTAAAAAAAACTACCCTAAACGGGGTACATTTTCATTTTGTTCAATTTTCAGAATTTTTTTTCAGGCATAAGGGGTTAAAACAACACATTTTTGTTTCTACAACCTTAAAGGTATGTACTCATAGTTTTTACTCACAAAAAAATTATTTTGTTGTTGTCACCCCTTCCATATTAAACTATTTATTGAAAGTAGCCAAAAAGCCAAAAGCGTTGTCAATATTTGGCTGCCTCGTAATGCAAGAAAAATTAAAGTTGTTCAAAATTGAAGTGATGTCAATGAAAGATTGTCATTTTAGTAAGAAATATTGTCTTACTCCATTTTGATATCTCAAACGGTTCTCAACCTATTTCATTTACCGCTACTAGCTACGAAAACAAATAACGCTACGCGGGGCGACACTCAAATGCCTAAAATATGTGACGGTTCATCCAAAAAATCTAGAAACTTGGATTTGAAATCTTAATACATATAGGTATCAACATGCAAAATTTGAAAAAAATTAAAAATCATGATGCAACACTCATCTGGTGAATCTAAATGGAATGACCCTTCATGCATTTTATCTTTAATTTGATTATGTAATTTATCGGACGTATCGTAAACAGCCGCCATGTTCTAGTTCTAAGAACAAGATCAGGTGTCCTTTTCCGAATCTTGTTCTCATTCCCAGATTTCGGCGAGTCTCGATCGTGCGCTCGACTATTCGGATGCTACTAGCTACGTCATGGATATCATGACGCCTAACGGTGACGTAAAACGAGAATAAGACCAGGGAATGAACGCGTTTTGGCACTATTCGGATAGCTCCTAGGAAAACGCTTAAGTATCGCCGCATTGTTGGATGAGCGTAATTGATGCATTGAGCTGCCATGTGTTGTGCAGATTTTCTGTTGTTCTGTGGAAAAATCATTACTAAGTTGGATTTTTTAAATTAAATTAAATTAAATAAAATATTAACTTTAATTTTTAATTTTTTTTAATTAATTGTAATTGTTAAAAAAAGAAAAAAATCGTAAAATTGCGATTTTTATAAGAAATAATTTCTCGATTGCGCTCAAATTTAACACGAATATCTTAATTCATTAAATAAAGGTTTTGTGAAAAAATCTCTACAATCGGATAAAGCATGTAGGTGTTATAAGTCAAAGAATTGTTTAAAAAAAGAAAAAAAAAACGTAAAATTTCGATTTTCATGAGAAATAATTTTTCGATTGCGCTCAAATTTCACACAAATATCTTAATTCATGAAACAAAGGTTCTGAGCAAAAATCATAACAATCGGATAAAGCATGTAGGTGTTATAAGTAGAAGAAGTTTTTCAAAAATTGAAAAAAATCGTAAAATTGCGATTTTAATGAGAAATAATTTTTCGATTGTTTTTTTTGTTTGTTTTGTTTATTTGGATTAAGGACGCGTCAACCGTAAGGTCATAATGCACCACTCTAGCCTAAGGGGGGGTGAGGAGGAGGGGCCCATGTTGGTCAGAACCAGCCACGGGTAAGGGAAGGAAGGGGGGTTTCTCACGTCGCGGTCGTCATCGTCTTTGTCATCGTTCGTTGTGTCATTGTCATCGTCGCCGGGGGGTCGTCAAGGGAAGGGGGCAAGGTCCCCGACGACGATTGCCAGAGCTCGCCTCTAGGTTCGGGGAGTAATATACTCCCCGCTTAGTAGCTGATGTTACGCTCAAAAACGTGGCAGTTCTAAGTTCAGAGATTTCGAAGGCCTCCATAAAATTTCATCGCAATTGGAGTATCGGTTTAGCCGGAATCGTGCGGACAAACAGACAAAAATACAAAAAAAAAGAAAAAAAAGAAAAAAAAAACATTCCGGATTTTTTTCTCCAGTGAAGTGAAATGGAATCTTCGCTTCGTTCATCCAATTAGCAGAGCCCTGCTCTGGGCCAATTCTACCCCGGGCCCAGACTTTCTAACAGTTGCGAGTTGATAAGAACTGAACACCAAAACCCTTCTCCAAAACTTGACCATAACTCAAAAATACTTTCAAATCTTAATTAATGAAGGTTGAATCATTTATCCATAGTTTCATTCAATATTTAAATTATTTAAAGCCTAGGTATATAGTTTACAAACATACAAAATGTTATTTTTAAATCGAACCAATGGAGGAAAAATAAACAACGCAGGAGTTAGTCCTGTGAAAGTCTTGTCCATTGTTTAGTATTCTGGTTCACCTTCAAGTTTTACGCATGAGAGAGTCAAGAGCCTCACGACCAGTAACAGGCAGGCGGCGAGCAACAATAACTAGCCAGGCATTGCTACACAGACGAGGTCAGAGGGCAGTCAGTCTAAGCCGCGATTAACCTCGTTGCGTGGAGGGAACCAGGTGGGGACACGTGGCAACGTTATCCCAGTTTGATGAAGTTTAATTGTTAGGTCACTTGCGCCGCCTGTGATATTGACAGTTTTTGAAAGAAAAAAATGGTTTAGTTGGATTAAGGACTTGTCAACCGTTAGGTCATAATGAACCACGGGTAAGAGGAGGAAAGGGGGTTCTCACGTCACGGTCGTCATCGTCTTTGTCATCGTTCGTTGTGTTATTGTCATCGTCGCCGGGGGGTCGTCAAGGGAAGGGGGCAAGGTCCCCGTAGAGGTCTCCAACGACTAACGCCAAAACTCGCCTCTATATTATAGTTATGAGAGTAATATACTCCCGACACTTACAAGCCGATGTTTCCTAGATCCTTCCCTCGCCTTCTACGATGAGTAGAGCCTGCAGCTCTGGGTCTAATTCTACCCCGGGCCCAGACGGGAGACTTGAGCGAGACACGATATAGAAGACATTTTACTGTCAGTCAAACCAAAAAACGTAGCTGATTGATGATGTTGAAAATGCAAATAATGTATTAACTCACTCATACTGTCATCAAATAATGATCGATTACGATAAGGACTACAACAAGACTGGCGGAGAGAGAGAGAGAGAGAGAGCAATTTTTGTTTATTTGGATTAAGGACGCGTCAACCGTTAGGTCATAATGCACCACTCTAACCTAGGGGGGGGGGGAGGAGGGGCCCATGCTGGTCAGAACCAGCCACGGGTAAGGGGAGGAAAGGGGGTTCTCACGTCGCGGTCGTCATTGTCTTCGTCATCGTTCGTGGTGTAATTGTCGTCATCGTCGTCGAGGGGTCGTCAAGTTATTTCTGGAGTAATGAACTCGAATTATAAGTGTCAATGTTCCTTCATTCCAACACGGGAGAACTAACCTTGGAAATGATCCAAAGAAGACACCTTAGAAGCCAAATTAAAACTATTTCCAAGCGTTTTTTACCCCACGTAGGGTCTGAAATAGCTCATATTATATATTGGACGTAGGAACGAGACGAGTCGCGTGGCAATGTTCTAACAGGAAGAGAATGCGAGTGGCCGGACAGATGACTACTCACGACGACGTGAGGAACTAGGGCGCTTCAACCGGTTAGGTCATATTGCGCCGCCTGTGATTAGACATGAGTTATTTTGTTTTGTATTTTTAGTAATAAAGGGCGCGTCAACCGTTAGGTCATGATTCGCCACTCTAGCCTAGGGGTTAAGAACCAGCCACGGGTAGTGGGAGGAAAGGGGGGTTCTCACGACGAGTTATCAGAGACACGAATGACGACGACGTGAGAAACTAGCGCTAGCCCGAGCTAGAATATACTATAGTTTAGTATTTTTTAAGTTTTATTTGGATTAAGACGCGTCAATCGTTAGGTCATAATGCGCCACCTTAGCCTAGGGGACAAATGGGGCGGTTTTTACGTCTTGGTCGTCATCGTCTTTGTCATTGTTCGTTTTGTCATGGTTATATCGTCGTCGGGATGGTCGTCGGGGAATGGAGAGGCCAGAGCTCGCCTCTAGTTTCAGGGAGTACTCCTCTGTTGCAAGCTGATGTTTGCGAGATAGACTTAGCCGCTTCCCTCGTCTTTTACGATTAGCATCAGAGCCATGCTCCGGGCCCAGACGAGGATACAATATGCTGAACTTCATTATCATCATTTTTTTATTATTTAGATTAAGGACGCGTCAACCGTTAGGTCATAATGCACCACTCTAACCAAGGGGGTTGGGGGCGGAAGAGCGGAGGGTCCCATGCTGGTCAGAACCAGCTATACGGGTAAGGGGGGAAAAGGGGTTTCTCACGTCGCGGTCGTCATTGTCTTCGTCATTGTTCGTGGTGTCATTGTGGTCATCGTCGTCGAGGGGTCGTCAAGAGAAGGGGCCAAGGTTCCCGACGACGATTGCCAGAGCTCGCCTCTATATTTTCGTGGAGTGCGCAAGGCATAATAGTTGGTAGCCTACATTGCTGGTCAAAGTTCCCAGCCCTGGGTAAGGCACTTGGTTTATTATGTATAAAGGGAGCGTCAATTGTTAGGTCATAATGCACCAATCTAACCAAGGGGATATGGGGAGGAGGGGTTCATGCTGGTCAGAACCAGCCACGGGTAGGGTCGTCATCGTCTTTATCATCGTCGTCGGCGAAGTCGTCAAGGGAAAGAGGAGGTGTCCTCGACGATGATTGCCAGAGCTCGCCTAGCTCTAGTTTCATGGACTACTCCGCTCTTACTAGCTGATGTTTGCGAGATGGACTTTTTCTCTTGAATCGCCTTGTACGATTAGCAGAGCCATGCTCTGGGCCACTTCTCCCTTTGAGTATATAACCATAAGGATGGTTATATACTCAATGCTTCTACCCCGGGCCCAGACGGGGGTAAAGCACAAGCTAAAGCTCAACGACGACGCATGAGAAACTAGGGCGCTTCAACCGGTTAGGTCATAATGCGCCCCCTGTGTTTATGACAATTGACTAGATGAGTTATAATGGTGTGTTTGATTATTATTATTATTATAATTATAATTACTATTGTTATTATTTTTATTATTATTATTATTATAATTATAATTATAATTATAATTATAATTATTATTATTATTTTTATTATTATTATTATTATTATTATTTTATTGGATGTATTTCATACAAACTCGGTTAAAACCGGAGCTAACATGTTGTACGGTGAAACGGAATGCAACCTCGGTGACTACAAAAAGTCCTACGTACCGAGTGCCCCTGAAACGTAACGACCCTCGTTGGTCCGTCACTGAAACGAAATACCCCACGTTCTAAGCTACCGGAAGGAAAAGTCCTAAGTACAGGCTCCACTGATACCCTACTGTAGCCCTAACCCTCGCAATTTCACTCGATAGTGATTTATGTACCTATAGTTCGGAACAGCACCGTACCTGTATCCTAACCTTCGAAGTATCGACCGGATTATTGATAATTATGCAAGCATAGACCCTCTCGGGGTTAGGCCTATGTTGCTCCACGGCTAGGGCGTATGCAAATTAACCTAAGATAAGCACTCCTAACTAACTCAGGGGGAGGCCCTCTCATACGTCGGGAAAACACAAATAAAGACAGTAACCTAGCAAAACATGGTAGACATAAGTGGTGATGACAGTGAACCGGTGACCTGTTGAGCACGATTCCCCGTTAGGAATGTACCCAACCTTACCCAGTGCGCTAGTGGTGAGCCTCGCCGCTGGAGTCCCACGTCCTCGAACAGCTGGGTGGTTCACACGTTCTTAAAGTTACCACTATGACTAAACAAAAAGCTTATGCGTCAGCAATATGTGACGAGCTGAAGGCCGTGCATTAATTGAAATGTTGAGGTTGTGAAATGACTTGGGATTGAAGGTCGTTAGCATGCCCCTAATGAATTGAAAGTGATTAATTCGGATATCAAAAGGTTGTTTTAATGATTCTAAGTTATGCAAACAAATGAATGAAAAGATGCAATTAGTGTGAAAGCTTGGATCCAAAGCAAAGATTTGAATATTAAATTACCGTGAACATTACATAAATTGATACAATAAGTCTTACTCTAGATCAACCAAAGTTAGTAGTCAACGATATCTTGAGTTACGATACTGTAGTGAAGTGGGGTGGGACGTAGCCCTCTACTTGGCACGTTCGATGGTGGTTTATGCGCGCTGTAGGCGCCTCGGACCCTCAGGGCGAATTCCGCAGTGGCGGATTGACCTGCTTCCCATCTTGGCGTCCTGGGTGGACCTCGAAGTGTAAATGTAGAAATGTACTTACTCAGTATGTAGACAGGGTAGGCAAGATATATTCACGTTGAAATTGGTACTAATTAAATGATGATTGGTTGATTAGATGCCTAGCCACGACTGGACCACGTGGTGTACAAATTATAGTTCGACGTGTAAAATGCCCTCAACTCAGGGATATCATTTAGTTGCATAAAGATGCCACTCCGGACTAAAGAAAACTGTGAACTTTTAGATAGAATGTCCATTGTCTAGCTGGTGTCGTCGACTGCCGGTGGGCGTCGGTCGTATGATAGCTACCACATACTGGTGGGCGGCTTAAAACACTCCCGATTTACCGAAATGTGTTAAATGTGTTGAAACTAAATCAAAACCGCAAAAACTAGCACTTGAAACCGCTCTCTATACGTGGAGAGGCGTGTGGTTCCATTGCCCTAAAATGCCTGCTTCGCCTGCTTGATAGGCCGCACTCGGAAGATTCTTTGGAAACGACTTGCTCGTCTGAAGGCTTGAATCTCAGTGGACGATGCACTCTGTGCTCCTCCGTCTCAAAAACGCCTGCTCTGCTGGCCTAGGTGATGACGTAGACCATTGTCACTGGCCACATCCACCCCGTTCCGCTCGCTGATTGGTCGACTACTGGTGAAACCAACTATTTCACTCGGCCGATCCAGGCTGCTAGCCCGCATACCGATTGAAGCCTACCTCGTTTTGCACAGATTTAGACGCACAAAATTCACCCCGTTGGTACGGCAAATAACATTGCTGACCATTAGCCACTTTTAGACTTATCGCACAAGCCTAGGCTATTCCCATATGACCTCAGCCATAACCACTAGCTTTCCTATTAGGACAAGCTTAATTTACATAGACATGTAAATTATGCAAAAATTATGTAGAACTTGAAAATTATTGATTATGTAAATTTGAAAAATATGTAACTTTTAGGTTTCAAAAATTGAAAAATAGGGACCAACATGGCCGTCCAGGCTGTACAGTTACAACGGACTTACGTCAAGTACTTCCATGTGTACCTATTACATACATCATTACTATTATTATTATTATTATGATTATTATTATGATGATGTTTATTATTATTATTATTTAATAGTTTTAAGTGTAAGTAACAAAGAAATAATGATGACGAAAGTAATAGCAAAACAAAAGTTATGTATGGGAATAAAATTAAAGTAATTAAAGAAATGTGTATGAAGTTAATTAAAGTTTGTTAAATAGATTACTTTGGATGAAAATTTGGAAAGTTTGTCGCCGTTATCATATGATAGAAGTTCTTCATATGATTGGGAGAGATCAAATTGCATGCGCAAGGCATCATATTTGGTACATTCTGCTAGCATATGATGTACGGTTAAAGGTACATCACATGTGTCACATATGGGAATAACCTTTTCTCTGGTTAAGAGATATCCGTGTGTTAGGCGTGTGTGCCCTATACGAAGTCTAGACAATACCACCTTTTCTCTACGTGAGAGTCGAGACGTAGGTGGACAAAATTTTGTTAGTCAATGTGGGCATCACACTACGCAATTTGTTATTTTGCAACACATCCCAAGATGCTTGTCGCAAATCCAACAATCTTTGCTTGAATCACTCAAGGTATTCCCCACTACGGAATGTAGAGTAACAAACTAGTGCACAGGTACGCGCAGCCTTCTGTTTTACGGTGGCTGAGATGAGGTGATATCCGAAGTACGTCACTTCATCGTGATCATAATTTTTTTTTAATTTTTTATTTGGATTAAGGACGCGTCAACCGTTAGGTCATAATGCACCACTCCAACCTAGAGTGGGGGGGGGGGGGAGGGGCCCATGCTGGGAAGAACCAGACACGGGTTCCGTGTTAATGGTGACGATTCTTCTCTTACTATTTCTAAACTACTTTACTAACAGTTATCACATTAGACTCAGTTGGTTATTGAACCAAAGAAAACGAAATTCCAGCTTTTAAAACCTATTACGGTTGAATAGTTGAAACTTCTAGAGAAAATAATCTTCAACGATTCCTTGTGGAATGTGGGAGTAATACACGTGTGATTTCAGCTTTACAGTGTACCTATTACTGTGTATCAAGTTCAAGTATCAAACTTACGGGAACAATTTTGATTGATGATTGATTAATTGATTCGATATTGCTTAACGTCTCATTTTTTGTGCACTTTAGCTATTCGAGACGATGGAGATTAGGAAACCCGGTACCGTCACGTAGCCTACTCCTTTCGAAAAGTACCAAGGGGACCAACGGCTTAACGTCCCATCCGAAATGACGGTGTAACCTTGACAGTCAAATAGGTTCCTCCACTGCACCACTCTATCCTAGGGGGGGGGGGGGGGCATGCTGGCCAGATCCAGCCACGGGTAAGGGGAGGAAAGGGGGGTTCTCACGTCGTGGTCGTCATCGTCTTTGTCATCGTCATCGTTCGTTGTGTCAATTGTCATCGTCGTCGAAGAGTCGTCAACGGAAGGGGGCAAAGGTTCCCGACGTAGATTGCCAGAGCTCGCCTCTAGTTTCGGGGAGTAATGGACTACCAATTCTTATCGGCTGATGTTTGCGAGATGGACTTTTTTTCTAGAATCGTATTTTATGATTAGCAGAGCCATGCTCTAGACCAATTCTACCCCGGGCCCAGACGGGAGACTACGTAGCTTGAGCAGCTTGTATCAGGCACTCAGGAGTGCAGAGAATGTAGCAGAGCCATGCTCTAGACCAATTCTACCCCGGGCCCAGCCACAGACACATAATCAGCTTTCAATGGATATTGATTGATTGGATATTGCTTATAACGTCTTATATTTATGCAACTTGGCTAATCGAGACGAAGGGAGGGACGTAAGGGATGACGCGGGGGGACAAGGGGTGGACAGGCCTGTGCTGGTCAGAACCAGCCACAAGCGTATGGGGAGGGCAGGGGTTTCCCCACGTCGTGGTCGTCTCTGTCTGTGTCATCATCCGTCCACGTTGTCATTGTCGTCGCCGTCGGGGAGGTAGTCAAAGGGAAGGATTTTTTGGTTTATTTGGATTAAGGACGCGTCAACCGTTAGGTCATAATGCACCACCCTAGCCTAAGGGGGGGGGGAGGGGCCCATGCTGGTCAGAACCAGCCACCGGTAAGGGGAGGAAGGGGGGTTTCTCACGTCGCGGTCGTCATCGTCTTTGTCATCGTTCGTTGTGTCATTGTCATCGTCGCCGGGGAGTCGTCAAGGGTAGGGGGAAAGGTCCCCGTCGACGATTGCCAGAGCTCGCCTCTATTTTCGGGGAGTAAAATACTACCCTTCATACTAGCTGATGTTTGCGAGGTGGACTTTTTCTCTTGAATCGCCTTTTACGATTAGCAGAGCCATGCTCTGGGCCAATTCTACCCCGGGCCCAGACGGAGAAAGTTCCCCGACGACGACCCAGAGCTCGCCATTAGTTTGAGGGAGTGAAACTACCCTACTCACGGGCCAAACCACGAGGTTGCGAGCTAGTGGATTATAACGACGACGAGGGCGCTTCAACCGGGTGGGTCATTGCGCCTCCTGTCATAGTATTAATGAATTGAGTCTATTGGTTGATTGCTGTTTTCTAAGTTTAGAAAATAAAATGAAGTGGTAAATATGATAGTGATAAAAATATAGTGGTTTTTACTAAAAATTTATTTTTTACTTGAATTAGATTTGTTTGGACAATTATTTCAAATGAGGAGTTTAAAAAGTTTGATACCGTTGCTGTTTTTAAAGCTTATGTTGTTTAAAGGGCGCGTCAACCGTTAGGTCATGTGTCATTCTAGACAAGGATGAGGCCTCGTCTTTCACCGTCAGCTGAGCCATGATCTGACATCACTCTAGCACATGGGTCTCGGCTAGGCTGGTGCTGGATACATCAAACATCGCAGCTTCCTTCTATAACCAACCAAACATCGCAGCATTTACACATGCGACACACGGCCTAACAAAAACACTTTAGACGAGCTATATGGGTCTCGGTTGCATCTCCTCGCGAGCCACAGACTGCATCACTCAATGCAGCCGCCTAATAAGTGTGGCCAACCCACCCGAAGAGACGAGGTAACGACACTAGGGCGCCTCAACCGGGTAGGTAATATTGCGCCGCCTGTGATTTGTATAAATTAAAAAGAGAAAAGGAGTTGTATACTTTATTAGAAATAGGATCCTTGAATTTTAAAAGAAAAGAAAATGATAAAGATAAAGAAGATAGTGAAAGCAAAACAATATTTTTTTATTGAATATTTTGGCAATGTTCTTGACTGGACTGATTTTTATATACCACTGTATAAATTTGTATGACCAAGCAGAATGATAGTGGCAAATACCATATAGATAAATTTTTAAATAAAGGGCGCGTCATAATGTGGGAAGGAAAACTGGTCAAAAACCAGCTACGGGTGGGGGGGGGGGGTCTCACATCGCGGTCGAATTGTTTTTAATCATCGTCATCGCTCGTTGTGTCATTGTCATCGTCATCAAGGAGGTCGTCAAGGGAAGGGGGAGGTGTCCCCGACTACGATTGCCAGAGCTCGCCACGAGTTTCGGGGAGTAATATTATATATCCCCTCTTCCTAGCTGATGTTTGCGGGATGGACTTATTCTCTTGAAACGTCTTTTACGATTAGCAGAGCCATGCCCTGGGGCAATCTACCCCGTCAAGGGGAGGGGGAAACTTCAGTTTCTGTGACAACTGTTCAGCTAATAAATCAGACATAATGTAACAAGGGCCCAACTGAAACTGTGGTTATCCTCTACTACACACAGCTGTAAAAGATGAGACGTGAGTGCTCATTATGATTTATCCGATCCAGGAAGACACCACATTTCAACACCACAACAAATAATATTTATATTCGGATTTTAATTAATGTGAGATAATAGATAACGTATTATCGTGCGATTTTAATTCGAATCATATCTAACTCTTAGTTAATTATGAATTAGACGATAAAAAGTGTTAGGTCAGATGGAACTACGCAATATGTTGTTGTTTTGTTGATAGTGAAGTCCCTCGAGCTTTATTATGTATGAATTGCAGCCATAGGTCAACCGTGGGCGGAGAATGGCGCGGGCTTTCTATCCTGGGTGGTCTGTTCAACCTAGATATTGAACTTAACCTGGCTAGATCAGCAGTCATTGGTCACCGTGGGAGAATGGCGCGGGCTTTCTATCCTGGTGGTTGTTCCACCCTATTGAACTATCATGGCGATAGCATCATTGGCCACGTGAATGAGCGGGCTTTCTATCCTGGGTTTGTTCAACCCATAGATATTGAACTGAACATTGGCTGATCAGCAGTCATAGGTCACCCGGGCGGAGAATGGCGCGGGCTTTCTATCCTGGTGGTCTGTTCAACCATGTATGAACATTGTAACCAGCATTGGTCACGTGGGCGGAGAATGCGCGGCTTCTATCCTGGGTCGTTCGACCATAGATATTGAACTAACATTGGCTAGATCAGCAGTCATAGGTCACCCGTTGGCGGAGAATTCGGGTTTATCCTGGTGGTCTGTTCAACCCATAGATATTGAACTAACATTGGTAGATCAGCAGTCATTGCCACGGGGGAATGCGCAGGCTTTCTATCCTGTGTCTGTTCACCCAGGATATTGGATAACATGGCTAGATCAATCTTGGCACCTGGGGAATGCGCGGGCTTTCTATCCATGTCTTCACAATAGATCAATACATTGGCTAGATCAGCAGCCATTGGTCACCCGTGGGCGGAGAATGGCGCGGCTTTCTATCCTGGTGGTCTGTTCAACCCATAGAATTGAACTAACATTGCTAATCAGCAGCTTGGGCCCCGTGGGGGGAGAATGGGGCGGGCTTTCTATCCTGGTTCTGTTTAACCCCTAGATATTGAATATCATTGGCAATTTAGCGTCATAGGTCCACCGTGGGCGGGGAAAGCGCGGGCTTTCTATCCCGGTGGTCTGTTCAACCCATAGATTTGAACTAACATTGGGTAATCAGCGTCATGGTCAACCTGGGCGAGAATGGCGCGGGCTTTCTTCCCGGTGGCCTGTTCAAACCCCTGATATGAAATATCATTGGCAACAGCATCATAG